>JBCJKH010050517.1:51065-72869 GCA_039877255.1 Loriculus beryllinus | reverse complement strand
GTACTAACCATAGGTAGCATTGTCTCCCTTTAGTAACTTGCCTTAGGTGTATGCCATTAGTTCTTTAAATAATGCCTGAAGACCAGGAAACTGAAGTACTACTACATTTGGTTGGTGTGGCCAAGGTTAGGAGTTCTGAGCCAGCGAGTCACAGTAAGAATTATATTTGTATATTGTCAGTTTTCCTTGTGTGAGAGATCTTTTTACATTTTAAATCTCTGTATCCAGAGAGAAAAATACGGTGTAGGCAGAATTGTTCTTGACAGCAAACTGAAAGTCATTGAAATAACAACTATTGAGACTTCCTTTCTTGATTCAGTGGGATATACAGAAACTGCCAGGGACAGGTTGTGTTGATTGTTTAAAAGCCCTGCAGTCTTGTCAGAAGGAAGCTGTGTACTTAGAAGAACTGTAGTTCAGCTAAGGCTTTCAAGTCTCTCTGATTTGTAGCGTTATAATGACCTGTAATATTTTTGTTTGCTTGTTTTTAGTGTCTACATCTTCAAACCGAATCATACCGCAAGGAGCAGATAGTACGATGCTTGCAACAAAGACTGTGAAACATGGAGCCCCTGCTCCCACTGTCACTGTTCCAGCACCACAAGCAGCTGCTGCTGCAGCTCTGCGGAGGCAGATGGCTAACCAGTCCCCAGGTAAAACGATGGCTAATTGCCTAAGTGATCTCTGAGCAGTTGAATGTGGTTTTCACAAGAATTTATCACTCTCAGAGGAGAAGATCATCAAACAAAATGTGATGCAGATCTGTATTTGTTGCACCTCTGAGTTATCCAGTGTTTCTTTGTCTTCCTTCTTCCTTTAAGCTACAAGTATAAGATGCCTGAGAAACTTTCTCCTCGGATTTTTTTGTACCCCTACTCATCTGTGAAGTGGCAGGAATGTCGATAACTCTCAGGAGGTCCTAGTGTAGCAATTGATCTGCGTGCCAGAAACTGCTGGAGAGCAGAGAAACAATGTCACTGGCCTCTATTAATAACTGCTCACTATTAGCTAGGCAATTAAAGATCTGAATTGTGAAACAATTTTAATATTGAAAAGCTGAAGGTGAGCTATTGAATTAAGCCTTGAATCTGCTTGTAAGGTTTTGAGTTGACAGGAAAAAGGTTTCCCAATTTAAGCTTTTCTTGTTTGTTTCTAGACAACACTGCAGCATCAGTGCAGACAAGAAACAAAATTCAGTTACTGATAGTTTATTTTCCTTGCCCAAAAGAGAGCTTAGTTGTAGGAAATGGACTAGTGATATGAATTCGGGTGGAGGCCAGGTGTAACTACACAGGTCATCGCTGTAAACCTGAGATGTTGCAATGTAGGTAAGGAAAAAATTGTAAGAATAAATAGATTTGGCCAACTAACAACGAAAAATGTATTAACCAGATAGAAAGCTCTCTGCTGCTTTGGTGTCCAATAAGAAGGCTGACATACCAAAAATTTTGGGCCAGATATACCACATACCTTCTAGAAACCTGGATGGGTTTCTTCTGGAGTTACTCATAGGCACCCTATTGAATGAAATGCTTAATATGGAGAAGATCTTTATCCATTTTTTTTCCCTTTTCCTTAAAGCTGTAAGCACCTCGTTGACTGAATCAACCCTGAAAAATGTACCTCAAGTGGTGAACGTGAGAGAACTCAAGACTAGTGCATTGACTCCAGCTGTCTCTGCAGTTATAGGGTGAGTGGGTGCTCCTCTTCTTTCTTTCTGGTAGCTTTGGATAGCACTTGCAATAGAGCATGTCTGCCGACGGGGAGCAGTAGCAGTATTTTACATGTTCTCACAATATAAGACCTAAGGTAGATGCATTTAGAGAAGAGTATTGAGTTTGTTGAATGAAAGGAAGAAATACTTTATTTCCAGGTCATTTAAGGATTTGCTTGTCCTTAGGGACAGAAGAAGGTATTAACCTCCTTCTCCGTTAGTCTGTGAAATGTGTTTTAGTGCTGCCTCTCCTTTTGGGATCCAGTGGTTTTACTGCTAATATGTACTTTGGATCTGATGCCTTTCCGGTCACTACCTCTGTTCTGCCCCTCTGTGTGGGAAGTGCACCCCTCTGTCACTGAGTGTGGTCTCTAACCTTAAGCTGTCCAGATGTTGTTCCTTATACTTCATCATCCATTACAGAGAAAAACTTCTCTGGAGTTATGCCTCTTCTGTCTGTCCTCAGATTCACCCCCTGAGGGAGGCAGAACTGTGCTGGGGCCTTTCTAGATACATCTCTCAAATTCTTTGACATCAGAATTTTGAATGAAGGGTTGGGTGTCAGTAGGGGCTGATCTTTGGAAAAATATGGAGCTGTGAGTCTGTCTTCCTCACAAGTAAATTATGAATGTTGCCTTTAGCATTTAACCTTGACTTTGTAAAGGCTTCGTGTGAGTTAGCTGTAACACTTGGCTTTCCTACTTCTGTCTCCTACAGACAACAGCCAGCTCAGCTCATTCCAGAGATTTCTGTCTTATCACCAGGCTTTGTCACCAGCCACAGAACTTGTCCCTTTCCCTGTCCTCCTAATGACCTTGAAACTCTTTGCTTGAAGTTCCTACAGTTGCTTAAAACCAAGATAATGATTGTCCATTTTGGGATTGGGGAGGCAGGGGCACTACTGAAAAGTCAGAGCAAAGTTGGGCTTGCTGTGTAAAGCAGGAGAAACCACATACATTTGACGTGTCCACATGGAATTGTAAATGCTTTATCCATGTAACTGTGGGCTATACGTGCAGCTCCTGGAACAATTTCTCTTGTGCATCACTTGTCATTTTCTTACATGTGTGTATACTCTCCATTGTCAAATTAAAAAGGTGAATTTTCTTTGATGCAGCTTTTCAAAAAATGGAACAGAGTCTCGCAGTGCTGGTACTCAGCTACTGACCTTGACATTTACTTCATGGCTTCTTCTGCATTTTAGTTGGGAAACAATTTGGGAGCTTTTTGCTATTTTATTTTCTCCTGAAAGTGATAAACTGAGAGGGGGAAGGGCAATGCTACATCTTTTGAAATGAAAATCTGCAGACAGCTCTGCTTGGAAGATTTTGCTAAAAGCAATGTGACCACGAAGAGTTCTCCACTCTTATTTTCATCAAAACTATGATAAGGAAAGTGAAGAGTGCTGGCTGTAGATAGACAAGGACAAAAGTGAGCAGTAAGTCTCTGAGTTAAACTGTAGTTAAAGACCTGTCTTTCAAGTCATTTTAGACTGACAATATTGATTGATCTCTCTAATTTATAGAGCACCAGCTAGCTTGATATCTTGAAGGCTTTTTACAGTCTTATCTTACAGCTGACCTCATAAAAATGTACCCTCTAAAAAGCCTGCCCAGATGAACCGTGCCAGCCAGTCAGGTTCAGCTCTAAAATAAAGAGCATTCACCCAGCAAAGTTAATTCATCAGTTTTTGCTGCTTCAGCCATCCTGGCTCTCTTGTGCTGCTGCAGCACACTCTTTGGGTTGTTAAGCAGTAACGGGTTTTCAGTTGTTATCAGTTGCTCAATGGCCTGTGGTGAGGTGTGTTGGTGGTCCCAGTTCAGTTATTTTATATATATAGTTTCCAGTGTAAAAAAACCCTCTTTCCATAACTGAAGTAAAACCCAGCATTTTCATAGCCTTGTCAGAGAAGCTGTGGGTTAAGTGATCTTTATACTGATGAAAACGTCTCACCTCACATGACTTTCACAGACCTTCTGTTGGTTTATTCTTTGTTCAGGGTGTCTGTGAACTTGAAATTTAGAGCTGTGCCTTCCCCACATGGACTCTTTGCTGTGCTAATCTTGGAGTTTTTCTGGTTTTCTTTACTTTTGCTCTGGGTAGAGGGCAAATCTAGGCCATGCAACAGAGAGAGTACCCATTGCTGGAAGGAAGGACTTACAAAGTTGTTGAAGGCACAAAACGCTGTCCAAGACCAGATGGCTATGCAGATTTATTGTTCCATGCATGCATCCCTTTCCTTTGGATCATAGGAAATTTCTGAGTTAGCCCATCTCTGATCAAATAGTAAATGCAATTTGAGAGTCCTCATGAATTAGGAGATGCACAGCTTCTGATGCCCAGATTCACTTACTGTCTGGGATTTGAACTTAAGCTTCTGAAAGCTTCTGGTATTGGCCATTTAAGCTGCTGAGCCTGGTAAGCCACAGACCTGAGGAGTTGCTAAAACTGGATGACTCATCCCAAGTTATGGTGGTTTGGTGTGTTAATGGCCCACAGCATGTAAGTAAGATGCTTCACCCCAGAAGTAGCTGCCATTCTGCAGCAATTATCCGTGGGCTTTGAGATAAGATTTATTTTATGGTTAAAATTCCCAAACCTATAATGTAGAATATAGGTTAATTTTATCACAGTTCTTGCCATGACTTATTAACATTTATACTACCCTTCAAAGACATGAAACGCTTCCCCCCTACACCTCCTGCTTTGCCTCCTTGCTCAGCATTCAGAGAGTTGCATGTACTTGTCTGGGCTCCACACTACAAAGGAAGCTTCTTAAATTTGTTATCCACTAGGCATAAAATTGTAATCCCCTTACCTGCTGATTTTTCATCAACTCCCTGTAAAATAGAAAGGCCTGACTCTCTTCAGAGTGTGTGAAGAAGGCTTGATCGTTTAAGTCTAGGGCTTTAAACACATTTGAAGACTTCCTTTGTTAAATGTGGCTGATTCATTTAAGAGGTTTATTCTCTAATCAGATTTGTTAGTTTGGAGTTGTGTGTGGAATCTTTAATAGCGGTGGTTATTCAAGTGTTCTGGAAGCTGTGCTTTTGAAAGGTGAGGAAGTCCTCTTTTCAACTAGTCATTTAATGGTTGAATTTTTACTTTTGAAGGTCGTCTGTACCTCAGTCTGCAGCCCAGGCAGTCCACCAAGTTTTGGCAACTGTTGCTACAAATCAAGCTAAACAGGTATCTTTATAGAGCCCTTTCCCTATGGAAGTGTACTTGCACATGCTCAGCACAGTTTGGGGTTGTAATTGTTGGTGAAGAGGTCATCTAAAAATGTCTCTTCACAGCTTGCCCTGCATTCTGGCAAACCACTTATTTGTCTGTGACCTCGACAGTGTGATACCAGGAACATCTTTGTTATGTCTTGCCTTTTCTTTCTTTTGAAGACTTTCAGCTTTCTAGTTGCAATAGCCTTGCAGCAGTAAGGGTAGCAGCTAACAACAAACAGTATTGGGTAGATACACCAAAATTTCACCAAGAAAACTTCAAAACAAAAAGTGCTGTGCAATCAAGGGAGAGAGTAGTTTTTCTGTGCTTTTATTCTACTGAAAACATTTCTTACTGGTCTACAAGCTGCTGGGTTTAACATCCACACATCAATAAGAAACACAGCAGTCTTTGGCCCCTGGAATCACTGAGCTGTTGCCCATGGAGGCTTACTGGCCTCTGCAAGAGACTCGTTGAAAAAGTTGAGTATTGACCCTGTAGGTAAGTGTCAGGGCATAATGGGGCTCAGATTGAAGGGCACTTCTAAGTGCTGTGGCTGCCTTCTTCTACTTATTTCTTAAGTCATTGCATGACTCTCGTGATACCAAACCAAGGTCAGAAGAACCTTTGTTAATGGAGAGACTGCACTGACCTGAAGTGTAACTGTGTTTTTAGGCACCTCTGTCAAGCTCACTTAAGGGGCAGACTCTACCTTCCTCTGTGTGTGCACCCTGTCCTGTGGCATCTACAGCTGGTCCAGCATCTTCCAGCACCAAAATCTCAGGTAAGTTGTCTTCAGTGGAGATGGAAATAAGGCCTGGATATCTCTTGCTACCTGTCAGGCTGCACAATCCAGAGAATGAAGACACTGAGGAAAAAAGATTTGCCTCCACTGAGAGGCTGCTGTGCTAATTTTGAGGGTGAGAATTTGGAAAGCCAAGGTACAGAAGAGCAGGCGATTTGTTTTGCTTCCTGCCCCTATGTTTTGTCTCTCATCCTGCACCTAGAATTCAGTGATAAAATTCCTTGTTCAGAGGGGACTGAGAATGTGTAACCCTTATCAAGAAACGCTGAAAGCACATTTACCAAAGTCTGCTGTGATTTCAAAGCAAAAAGCAGCCATCTTTGCCA
Source organism: Loriculus beryllinus (assembly GCA_039877255.1). Taxonomy (NCBI): domain Eukaryota; kingdom Metazoa; phylum Chordata; class Aves; order Psittaciformes; family Psittacidae; genus Loriculus; species Loriculus beryllinus. The sequence continues at coordinate 66,808 of JBCJKH010050517.1, read as the reverse complement.
TTTTGGTTTTTAAACATGAAAATCTTGCTGTTTTCAAACATGCTGGTTTGATTTCTAAGCACGCAACACTCTAGGAGTACCTGAACTAGCTTGAAACGAACAAATTCAGGTACTGGATCTGTTGAGCACTGAATTTCAAAGCCAGCACAGGTGCTGTGATAGTTGCACATGGCTTAGAGACTTCTAAGGAAAGGAGTTTACATCATTCAGTGCAAATGGGGGAATATGAAATGCTTAGGGAAAGAAGGAATTGATTTTTAATGTGTATTAGATAATAATGCTTGCACTGGACATGGTTTTATAAGCTTCTTGCATAAATGTCTGAAATCCATCTCTGATCTTCTGTCTTTAATCCATGGATGTAGGTTGCCTCTTAGCCAGGGGTAAGAAGCAGTAAAAATAGCTAGAAATCATATTTGACTTGACAAACACTTGTTAAATTTTAGTTTACTGAACACATCAGCTCCTGAATTTGACAGCACTTCCTTTGTATTTGAACTGTGTTTCAGTGCATTAACGAGAGATTTTAACAAGGATTTCTTGATTTTGTTTAATTTTTATTGTCAGGAATTATGATACCTATCTTTGCTCTCATCTGCTGTATATTTTGCCTTAAATCTTTGAAATAATGAATGTGTTCTCTGATCTACCAACAGTAGCTGGCATAAGTGGCAAAAAGCTTTGTTTCCAGTTGATAAAATTGCTGACTGTGTGTGCAAACTATTCCTTTTCTGATAGTTAGATGACAAGATGCTTTTTCTCTTTTGTAACACTTGTTCTTATATCTTACAGGACAAGGGACAGTAAAGACAGTTACAGCTGTGACGACTTCTACCGTGCCATCTGTACAAGCAACAACTGCACAGCTTAACAAAGCCTTCTCCTTTTCTTCTGTGGGGTCTGTATAACATTAATATCTCTTTGTAGCTGATATTAAACATAAGTATTAGCTGTTACACCAAGTGTTACCTATAAGCTGCATAATACTGGAGAATGGCACCTGCAAACGTTAGGCTGGGGGGGTGTTGCACTGGAATTCTTGGAAAAGACCTTCTTGTTTGTGGAATCCTGCCTGAGTGAGATGTGAAGGTCTGTGAGAATTTGACACAATATCGTGTTTCTTTGAGATTTTTCAGTCTGTAACTTACCAAAAGCACATAATGACTGGGTTGCTTTTCAGGTTTATCTAGAATGGACTATTGAACACATCTGTGTGCTGGTGTTTCTCATCATTAGATGATGATTTGAGATTAAATTTCCAATTAGGACTTGAAATTTGTACTGATGGTCAAACTTGCTTAATTATTTATTTCAGTATAACAAATACCATGTTTTGGCTTGACAAGTAGTCTGCTCATGAAGGTGACTAGGGAGTCCCCAAGCCATCTGGTGATTTCTGTTACATAACTAACACAAAACAAGGTGCATGTTATGAACATGCAGTTATTCTGAAATCCCTCTTATAGAGTGGGGGTTTTTTCAGTGATGACAGAAACATTTCTTTGATCGTATCTCATGTTTGGGGGAGAAGAATGACTCCTTAGAAATGATTGTTTGAAATTCTGCATATTTACCTGTCTGTTACTCAAGTGAAGTTCTCTTTATGAAGTGGGTAATCTTTAGTGTTTCAAAACACTCATACTTTCAAATAGCTGATTTCTTTCAGTCTTAACCATTTCTCTGCCAGTTTGTCCAGTGGATGTTACCCAAATGCCTTGCTGTGCTCTTCACAGGGCAAAGAGTCCTTTTGAGAGATGGAAATTCAGATTCAAAGTACAAACAGACCCAGCCTTTGTCCCAGGCTGCAGGGCCCCAGTCTATAAATCATATGCTAAATACAATGCCGTTGTCAGTTATGTCTGTTACACAGTCTGAATTCTTCTTCAGCAGCTGGTCTTTGAGAATCAGAGAAAGTTTAAAAAGCCACAGGGAATGAAGGTCTCTAGAGGACCCCAGTGCTCATTCTGAAAGATCATAGGATTTTTGCAAGACACAGTATTTTTAGTGTGAAACAGTCATGGAAACTTTTAATATCTGAATTGCTATGGGTGATCTCCTTTTTGACAGGTGGTAGTATCCAGTCATTCCCTGTTGTACATACACTATACCTTAGCTTTTAGCTCTTTTAAACACTAATCGCGACTGCGGCTTCTGCTCTCACTAGTCTCCAGAAAGCAGTTAGGACATGGTGCATGGTATTCTGCTGAGCTAAATGGGGAGGGGATACACAGCAGAATAGAAAGAATTTGGGAGGATGAGGGGTGGTCAAAAGAACTTTAACTCTTTATCCCTCTAGAAGCCTTGCCAGAAGGGAGACAAATAGAGCGCAGTCATGCTTCTGTCTGTTTAGTTGTTGGAGAAACTGTTCTTGTGCCTGAACTTTGTGCAAATCTGAGTCTCAGAGTTGTGTTAATCGTGGGGTTGGAAGTTTCACCCCTTTGAGCTAAGTGTCATTCTTTCCCTTTCTCTGTTCCTTCTAGGTCTGGATTTAATTTTGGTGTTGTCACATCAGCTGCTTCATCACCAACGCTGCCCAGCCTGGCTTCATCACAAGGTTAGTTTGGAAGAGTGTGCAAACAATATCTCTTTGCTGCTAAGAGAATGCGTACTCTTCCTAATTTGTGTGGTTCTTGTTTTATGTCGTAGTTCTATTACTAAAATTGCAGTAGCTGCAGTAACATTACATATATATGCTGGATTATGCCCTGTAATGCACAGAAATCTAGGCCACTTGCCTTTCAACTAAGAGTAAGCAAAATATTTGTTGCCAAAAACATCTAGGAGGGACTGGTTTATGAAAAGGATAACATCTGTAATTATTTCCTCTGTTGTCTTTAATCTGTAGATTTGAAGTTGTCAAGGTGGTCTGATGTAGAAAGCTGTCATTAAGTGGAATGAGCTTTTAGTAATGGGAGGGGAATGCTTGGGATGGCATTGTGTTGCTTCTGAAATTGAGTTGACAATATATAGTCGCCTTTCCTTTTCATAGGCAGACAATACATGGTTGGTCTGGAAAAAGGGAACTGATACGTCTGTTTTATAGTATTATTAAGGATTTCTGCCTCAAATATCAGTCTTGCAGAAGAGATTGGATGGTCAAAAAGTCATTTCCAGTCTTACTGGTTACTTTAATAAAAGATACTACCTCTTCTTACAAATCTTGACTTGCTTCTCTCCTTAGAGCATCACAGCCACAGCTATGCTACTAGTACTCTCTTGGCCTTAAGCAGAGAAAACTAACTTGGCTTAAAACTTGAAGACGTCGTTAATGTAAAAGCTTAAGTAAATAACACTGATGAAAAGAGCAGTGGGAGGTGCAGGAGACAGGCTTGTAAACCACAGTGTTGTGCAAGAGCAGTTAACTTGATGCTCCTGTGAAATGATAGGAGCACCTTTGCCTGTGTTAGCTGGTGATGGAAAAAGAACAGAAGGAATTTCAGTGCCCTAGGAAGAAACAAATGCTACATAATTCAGCGTCAGTAACTAATGTACTTAAATATACTTAATAGACATAGAGAAAAACACAAGGATAATACCAGCTGTGCTAAGCTTTTGCTCTTTGTTGTTTAATCTTCATGCATATTTCCTGTACCTTATCCAAATCAACCCATAGTCCAGACACCAATGTAATGTTTTCAAGTCAGAGTTTGTGTGCATTTGGTGCTCAGAAATGACAATGCCTCAGACTGGTCCAGTCTCCCTGAAAGCTCCAGCACTTTCACACTGTTGGACAGCAGTATATCTTGTAATGGGGACTGCTTTGGCAATTACATTTGAGAGCTTTTCTCTAGTCTTTCAAAGCTGAAAACAGGATGCATAAAAACTGGTTGATGGTCTATAAATAGTTGAATTTGTAAAGAAAGATTTGATTCTGGAGAATGCAGTGTCCAAAAGTACGTTTATGACCCAACTCTGTTCTGATCCTATTCTGTTCACTACAGAGAATTCTGTAGTGAATGTCAAGGTTTAGCTGAACCAAGTAAGGGGTGAAAGTGGTGTTAACAGGAAATGGTCTGTAGTAACCAGGTCTTCTAAGTTTTATCAAACTTTTGAAAAAGACATGAGAGCTAAAGGCTGAAATTGTCTGTATTCAGAAGGAGGATGGTTAAGTGGAGGCCATGACATGAAAGTAACAGCGTTTGTTACTGCAACCCTGTTCATAAAGGCTTCAGATGTCACTATTGTCTCCTGAATGCACATAAAAGGGGCAGTTACCTGGTTAGAGGCTTTATAGTTTTGAGGCAAGACCACTGTTTAGCCATCTGTAAAACACTATTATTATAATAGCATGCTATTATTGTAAGAATGATAAAGGAGCTTTGCATACTGTAACTCAGTTTGTAACTTCTGTCACTCTCTCTGGCAGCCCCTGCTAAAGAGTCCTCCCAGGCCGACTCATTTTCACTTACTGGGGGTTCCAAATTAGGAGTAGCCTCTGAGAGCTCCTTCACTTTTGGGTCCCTCAAGCCAGCAAGTGCTCCAGGGGCTCTAGCAGGAAATAGCTCCTCAGGAGATGGCACCCAACCAAACAAACCTGCTGCAACATCTTCTGCTCCTTCCACAACGTCTGGCAAGTTGGATGTTCCCCCATCTAAATCAGGAGATCACTTGTTTCAGAGCAGTATAGCTGGGGAAACTCTTGGGAGCTTCTCAGGACTACGGGTTGGTCAAGTAGATGATAATGCCAAGACCACCACTAAAGCACCACCTACCAGTGTTGTAGGAGCACAGTCATCTAAGGTATCTACAGTACCTTCTGGGTTTACTTTTGGTGCTCCCCTGTTGTTAGGAAAAACCGGAGAAGCTGCTTCAACCTCAGTCACATCAGCTGGCACAGCATCCCTGTCCATCAGCACAAGTGCCACAGGCAGTCTCTTTGGTAATGTCCAGATAACCAGCACAGGATCCTCTGGCGTATTTAATCTTGGAAGCTCTAGTGGCAGCAAGCCCACCTTTTCATTTGGTATTCAGCAAGCAAACAGTATGAGCACGTCCATCTCTACCCCTTCTACCTTCTCCACTTCAACGTCCCTCTCATTTGGAAATTTCTTGAGTTCAACACAAACTGCTGCAGCTTCTACTAAGGGTGCAGGGGATACCAAATTACTGTTTGTGCCAGAAAAGCCATCTGAAAGTGAAGCTGTAGCAGCTGGATCTTCACCTCCAACAGCACTGTCACCACAGCCACAGGTACAGCTTTCAGAGCCCATTAAAGAACCCGCTTTACCCCAGGCCACAGGCGGGGACATGGTATCTGCAGGCTCTGGCACCGCATCACCAGCATCTCCCCCTGATGCTGTTGCTGCTCCTGCCACCACAAGTGATTTGAAGGCACTAGTGCCTCCTGCTGTTTCTGCAGCTGCCCCACCAGATCAGAATGTCTCAGCAGCAACTTCTACAACAAGCATTGCCTCTCCTGCAGAAGCCACAAGTGTGTTGGCTGCTACCTCTGATGCTACTACATGTGTGCAGAGTCCAGCTGTTGGTGCTCCTGTGTTTGCCCCCACTTCTGCAGGCTCCTCAGTGTTCTCTCAGCCTTCAAGTTCCAGCTCTTCTGGCTCAGCGTTTAGCCAGCCTGCTGGTGATGCAGCTGCTGCTCCTTCCACACCACCCGTGTTTGGACAACTACCAGCAGGTACCACAGCATCCTCTCCGTTTGGACAACTCACCACCAGTACCTTGGCCACTGCCACCGCTACTACACAGGCTGCCAGCTCAGGTTTTGGTACTTCTGCTTTTGGCACCACCACTACTGGGGGCTTTGGTCAGCCAGCCTTTGGACAAGCACCGACCTTTGGGCAACCAGCAAGCAGTTCTTCAGGTGGTTTTACCTTTAGCCAGTCTGGGTTTGGGACAATGCCAGCCTTTGGCCAGCCAGCAGCTTCCACAGCAGCCTCAAGCAGTGGTAGTGTTTTTGGAGCACCAGCTAGCACCAACAGTGCCAGTTCCTTTTCCTTCGGACAGCCATCTGCCAGCACTGGAGGTGGGCTCTTTGGACAAAGCAGCACTCCAGTGTTTGGGCAGAACACTGGCTTTGGGCAAGGAGGATCAGTCTTTGGTAGTGCTGCCACCGTTACTACTACAACATCATCTGCTGGGTTCAGCTTCTGCCAAGCTTCAGGTAAGAACAAATGGAGGGAGATGTGATATCCCAGTGGTGATGTCTGGTTGAAATACAGAGAGCACTGTGCCACTGGGGAAAGTAGGACATTTTTAGTGTCTTTTTATTCACCCTATGGCACTTGAGGGGTTTTGGTTTGTTGGCTGGGTTTCTTTTCAGTTAGTAAGAAGAGGAGCTGCAGTGTGTGTATGAGGGGGAGGCTAATACTGGAGACTAAAGAAGCTTTTGCTCTGCTTCACTCTTCATCAGTCGGCCTCTGAATGTAGCCTTGTCAATCCAATCTTGCATTCATTTTTATACTTACAAGTCTACCTTGACTTAATTTTGAATTATGAATTGTCCTGCCTCTACAAAAATAAGTGGGTTGGATTCAGCACAGTGTGAAAGATCTTAAAGTAGTGTGGTGTTGTAAATTGTTATACTCAAGTGGCAAGACAGCTCTGAAATCATAATCAAGGCAGTGAGTATAGATGCAGCGCTTCTTCAGTGGGCTGCATAGAGTACAGGCAGCAGTAGATGTATAGCCAGGTATGGTACTATATCATGATTGGAGATGGAAGTGGATTTTAAGCCTTCCAAGTGATGGGTTAGCAAGGAACTAATCTGTTAAATCTGCTTTTGCCTTTGGAAACATCTCAAAATGAAATACAGCAGCAACATGAGCGTCAGCTACCTTGTCTACACAGTTCAATTGAACACTTGAACAGACCAAGCCTTCTTTGTCAGTCTCCTTTTGTTCTCCACTTTGTTACAATATATTGTTGGGGTTTTTTTTCCAAAGCTTTGTCTGTACAATCTTCAGATGGCTCCAAGGGACAAGTGAAAAGTACACAGTAATAATAGAGAACATGTATTTCCAAAGAAGAAAAACTAATTAGGCTCATTTAATTAAAAATGATGGCACTGTAGGCAAACTGCTTGTTCATTTTAACTACAGTAACAGAGAATACTTAACTAGGGGGAAGTGAACTCTGCTTGAGAAAGGTGTTCCTAATTATAGAAATGAAAGTTTTACTACAAAATGCACATTGAAGTGAACTGGAAAATGGAACATGGAGTTCTTTTTTTAATCAAAACATTTCATTATCTATAACTGGAATCTTCAGGTAACAAAGCTTCTTACACAAGTGCAATCAGAACGCTACAGCGCTTGTTCGTGACATGGGGGATTATTATAGCCATGTTAACAGAAATCCAGTTCTCTTATATTGCTAGCAACAATGTCACAATTGGCCTTTTGTTTTCTGTTTGGTTTTAAGTTGGCCAAAGAGAAAAGGGGACTGACTTTCAAATAAACTCTCAATGGAATTTACCATGTGTGTGTTGGTACATACTTTAAATTTATCTAACCCAAATACATTTGGTAACATCATGTGTATCCTGTGTTTTAGTATAGGAGACCTGTCCTCTCCCTAATCTGGACTAGTGTCACCTCCCTGAATTGTCTTACACCCTAGTAATAGTCATGATGGTTTATTTTCCTTTCTTTTCTCACCAGGATTTGGTTCCAGTAACACAGGCTCTGTGTTTGGGCAAGCAGCTAATACTGGAGGCACTGTCTTTGGCCAGGCAAGTACTTACTGCATTTGTAGAAACAAGGGACTGTTTATGTAGAGTGGACTTGTTCAGGATTCCCTGCCTATTTCTGATAAAAAGATATAATTTGATGTACTCAGTAAAAAGCATCCCAGACTGTACTGAAAGTATTTGCTATTGTAGTGGGCACCAAAGCAGCATTTGCGCAAATGTTTTCCAAGGAGCATGAGGGGTAAATGTTTTATCACATGCAGGATAAGATAAGACATGTGGAAAGTCACCTCCTTTTATTCCATGCCAAGTGGACAGTGGAGGGTAAGTTTCAAAGACATTATTCTGTGCCACAGACAAGGTTTAAGACAGACATGAATAAGATTTCACTGCATTACATGTGGGGATGTAATTGCTTACTGGCTCATCAGCTCCTAGCTAGTACATTTAGAGGAATAGGCCGAACAGAAAGATCTGCCTTGGGGGCTTGTGGTGTTTTGACTTTGTTTAAATTCCTTTTTTGTCCTTTTTGTGTTCTAGCAGCCATCTTCTTCCAGTGGAGGCTTGTTTGGAGCTGGAAGTGGTGGGAGAGATGGAGGCTTCTTCAGTGGTCTGGGAGGAAAGCCAAGTCAGGATGCAGCCAATAAGAATCCCTTCAGTTCCTCCAGTGGAGGATTTGGATCTTCAGCTTCCCAGAGTAAGTGAACAAAACAAGAATACAAAATGTGCTGTGATTTCCATGTGCTTTTGGGATCCCATCTGCTTTTCTGCCGTTAGTCATGTTTGATTAAATTCTATGTTAACATGAAAGGCTTCTAGGGGGGTAACAGAGACTATGCATCATGTGTAATCTGGAATTTTTCTTTTAGGTTTATGGAAAATAAATAGGGAAGCCATTGAAACAAAAAAGCAGATGCAGCAAGTGAGAATAATATCTATATTCTGTAGGGAATTTGTGGCCAAATGCTTCTTTAAAGTTGAATATTCTAAATTCTTGTCACTGAATTTCTGCTTCCAACTTGGTTGGAAGTTAGAAAGCTTTAATTATTTCTAGCCTCCTCTAACACTGGGCAGTATTAATAATCTATGCTCAAGAGAAACCAAGTTAACAAGTGTGTGATGAGTAGCAGTATCCTCAGCTTTGTCCCCAAAATGACTAACACATATGGATAAGCTCTCTGTCGCTTTTTGTGTATAGGAGGAGATGTAAATTTCTTCAGTCACATGGATGTAAAGAAAAACAAATATGCGCACTGGTTGGTTTGGGGATGTAGTCTGTTTTGGCAAGGAAGCAGAATTAGAGTTCCTTTTATCAGTTTTTACCCAGATTTGATAGGCAGGGTTGGTGTCCCACAGATAAACTCATACAAGGGGTTGTGTTGAAGCCCTCTTTGGGAGGAGGGACTCATCACTTGTCCTTTCTTTTGCTCCAGTTGTCAGCTAAAAGGCATCAGTCCACGTGTGTGTGTTTGCTAAATCAATCTGCATGTGAGGTGCCACACCAACCTTCCCACATGTTGCTTCTTGTCCCAACAACCTACCAAAGGTGGCAAGAGAAGCAGTTAAGAATAAATTAAAGCTGCCCACAGGTTCCTTTGCACCAGGGACTTTATTGGGACTATTAGAAATTCTTTCTAGAAGCTATGAAGGATTAACTGTAAAGGCAAGAGTTAGTTTCTGTCCACTAGTGTAAAGATCTGGGTTTTGAATGCCAAAGTCAAGATAAAACACATTAGTTTTGAGTTTTCTGGGCTAACAGGTCTTGGTAATACCCTCAAATTTGAGCTGAGGTGCATATATGCCATTGTCTGCTCTAGCAATTAGTTGGAAATACTAGCAGGTGCTCTCGTGCCTTTCGTGTGCAGCAAGTGTAGGTCTGCACTTGTTCCATGCATTTGTATGTCACAAAAGCAGTTTGTAATGGTTTCTGAAGTGTGACTCTTATTTAATGAGACTGCCCAGCTTTGTTATTTCATCACTTGTGACATAGGTTTGGGTGAAGGGGAAGGCAGGAGGGGTGGAGTCCAGCAGGTAGAAAGCACAAAGAAAGGGAAACAGTAAAAATAAGGGAACAAAGGGAAGCTGTAGAATTTGCTGCAAGTGGCTAGAAGTTGGCTTCAAGTCTTGGGAGAGCAAATCAATTTGGTTTATTACATCTTTAATGATCCGTCGGGATTAATGGTTGAGGTCAGTCCTCTAACCTTCTTAATTGATCCCTCCTTTATTGCAGCACTGGGTTTTGTGATAAAATAAAACAGGTGGCTCACCAGAGAGGAGCTTTGGTTATTCTGTGTCCTGCCACTAGATGCTAAATCTCTCTGCAGCCTTATGAAAGAAGAAAACTTGAGTTATTTTTCAGTAAAGCTGGAAAAGTTTGACTCCTACTTTAAGGTTGTCATGTTAAGAAGTACTAGCCATTGCCAGAATAGCTGAGAATCTTTAATTTATGGTAAACTCATATTTCTGTTGTCAAGAGAGACTGATTCTGGCTGCTGTGATTTCTCACTTGAGGGATTGTCTTTTAGTGACTGCAGCACAGGATGCAACTAAACAAACCATCCATCACTGTGATTTTCTAGATTGCAGCAATGAATGGTTGTTTGTGGTCCATGAGATCTGGAATGGATCTCACTGAAACTACAAAGCCCTGTAGGAATATGGGAAAATTTGGCTTCTGTCCGCAGAGTGCTGTTTTCAATGTGGTGTTCATTTTGTGCTTGGGGATCTGCTAATCCAGATAATAAAGTGTATTGTAGGATATTGTCTGTTATGAACTTCACAACTATTCTTCTCCCCAGGTTCTTCCAGCTTATTTGGAAACAGCGGAGCAAAGACTTTTGGATTTGGCAGCTCATCTTTTGGAGAGCAGAAGCCTACAGGCACTTTCAGCTCTGGTGGTGGAAGTGTGGCATCTCAAGGCTTTGGATTCTCCAGTCCAAACAAAGCAGGTACTTTGTTTAATCCACCCTCTATGAACAGCCATGGTTATTTGTGAGATATTTAGGATTCTACCATTTAGATGTCTACAGCCTGGACTTGGTGCATGTACAGGAATTGTCTCTGAACAATAAATAATGGCTTAGTGAATGGAACTTTAGCTGGTGGATTCAAGGCAGGGGTTTACAATTCCATGTGCAGAAAAGCATCCAATAAACTACATTTTCAGGTGTTCGTTCCAGAAATTCCCATTGCAGTTTAAGAGCAGAGAGCTGTGTGAATTAGTTCTGGTCTTAGGTACCGTAAAATGAAGAATACAAAGTATGGAACTGAAGAAATTTTTCCCATTTTAGATGCTTCTTTGGAATATTATCTTCCAAACTTCACTCTGGGTTTTGTAACTCTTTTTGTCCCCATTTCTTCACTTGAGGGAATGCAGATGTCTGCAGTGGGAAAGCTTCCTCATAAAATTTGTATTTGACATGGTTCAGGTCCTTCTCTTTTGAAATCATTCTTGACCTGCCATCATCCTCTCTTCTGTTCTCTACCAATTGAATTAATTGAATCAAATATTGGAAATTTCACAAAACCTCTTTTATTTTTACTGTCATCTGCCCAAAGAGCCACAAGACGAGTTGTGACTGTCATAGGTCTATTAGAACTCACTGGCAAAATGTTCATCTTGTTGATAGACAATAATGAAGGTCCAAAGGGTCAGGCAGGGCAAAGCTTCTCTCCTTTATCCTCAGCCCATTTTTACAGTGCACACTGATGCAGATGGGTATTGTGCTCCAAGAGTGTCTGTTGAAGCTTTTGTTACTGGGGGAAGTAGTAGCGATTTGGTCATCCTTGATGTTGTCTTGAGAAAATGGTGCTCATGAGCTCCCTTTGGGGAAGCAGTGCACTGAGAGGAGGCACTCTCTGCTTGTCACTAGCTGTGCTCTCATGTTAGTGAAGTGGCTGAGAGCATAATGATGGTGCTGTCAGATCCAGCAGCCCTTTGTTAAGGTGTCTTTCAAGTATTGCATTCCACTTGGTAGCGGTAGTTCCTTGTCTCTGGCATACCTCCCATCTGCTACTTTCGCTAGAGGAGGAGAAAGGCATTGCTGAAGGAAGTTCTTCTTTCATTCAGCCGCTAACTCTTTCCTTGCTTTTGATTAGTTTCAGAATCCTTCTTGTGGTAGGATTTTCAAGTAGTTTCTGCAGAATGTATATGCACTTGCACAGAGCTCAGATCCTTCCCTCCTCTGCTTCTATTTGCTAAATACCAAAATGAATGGGATGTCTTCCCCTCTCAGCTGCAGTGAAGGGTTTGCTTGATTTGAATCCCCCTTTGCCCTGGTTTTACTACTTACAAATAGTGGAGAAAGAAAAATGAAACATGTTAATACGCTTTGCAGAAGAGAGTTAATGCCAAGCAGAGCTTCAGCTCCTGTGATAAATACTCTGACTTTCTAGAGATAGAGGTAACAAGATACCTATTCTGTGTTTAAATAATTCAGGCCTAGCATTTATTTTTTTTCCAGACCTTTTGTGTTTACAGCCAAACACTATCTGTTACCTTCACATGGACTGGAATTTCACCCAGGGTATTAAGGTGTGTGGTGGTATCCCATCCTCATCCCTAGTCAAACAACAGAGCAGGTGTCCCTCATGTTCCCGGTGTCAACTAGAAACAGGACAGTAATATCAGCAGGTGAATATAGAATAAAATCATCTGTGTAGAAGTCTAGATAAAGCTGCAGAAGGCAGCTAAACCTTGAAGAGAAATTGCCAAGAGCAGAGTTCAGTTCCTGATTCCCTGCGGGAACCTGCTGACCTGGCATTTAATCATTGCATCTTAGTTTCCACCACTTAAACCAGGATTAGGTAATACCCTACCTGAATCTTTCTGCATCACAGCAACACCTAAAAAACCAAGCTCGCTGTCTATGATCTGATCTTAAGAGGTGAGGGACACTTACCCATTGCATAAGGGAGTTCTTCCAGTTAAAGCATTTGCATGCATGAAGTTCTGTTTGCAGGACACTTGTGTGTCCTTCCAGAGCTTTAGATTAGAAGCCAGGGTAAAACACTGCAACCAGGTCACAGCAGCAAATGTGCACAGAGCTGACCTTTACAGGAGGCTTTTCATTCTACACTGTTCTGTGTGGTCCTTTGGATAGTAACTTGTTTAAATGGTGATGAGCAGAGCTTTACTTTAAAACTGACTACATAAGCTAAGCTTTTTTGTCTGGTAAGGGGTGATAGTTTTATGATGAAGGAAGAATATGTGTTTTTTAAATAATAATAAAAGCACCAGTCTGTCACCTGCTCTATGTATGTTTATTGTAACTTGGTTATTGTGCACATTTCTATCTCACAGTTAAAATTCTGGTCTTTTTTTATATAAAGCCAGTAGAGATTCCCTCACAGTGTGCTAACATGTGTGATGTATAACCACCTTCTAGTACATCTCTGGGGATTGAGTTGATCTTGTGATGAAACGTTCAAGAGACCCAGAATATGGTTTTCTTCTGAATAGTCTCTTTAATTTGGCTGCAGTTTTTTGCATGCATTCAGCCCCTTTTCTGATCCCTGTCATACCCCGCAGTTTGGTAGCTGTGTGGCAGTTAGTTTTATAAATGATGCTGTGTCCATATGATAAGATGAGCAGCCCCATTATGGAGATTGTCTGCTTAGAAATGTAATCCTTTGTTTTTTCCTCTTTCTTTCTGCATTATTGTTGACGTGATGTTCTTGTTCCTTTTTTGCCTCTGTTTTGCTCAGGTGGCTTCGGTGCTGCTCCAGTGTTTGGCAGCCCTCCCACTTTTGGGGGATCCCCTGGGTTCGGAGGGGTGCCAGCATTCGGTTCAGCCCCAACCTTTTCAAGCCCTCTGGGCTCAACGGGAGGCAAAGTGTTCGGCGAGGGTACAGCAGCAGCCAGCGCTGGAGGATTTGGGTAAGCCACCAGGGTCCAGGGATGGGGAAAACAACGCTCTTGCATGACAAAGACTATTATGCTTAGCTGTCTCTGCGTTAAGGTAAAGAATATGTTCTGTGATTGACTGCAAAGCTCTAAGTGTCCTTGGTTTGTTAGTTTAAGAATAAAATAAAAAGGCAGAGAACGAAGACTTCATTCCCAAAGGAAATAATGTGTATGATCTCATTTCAATGCTGAAACTACTATGTTGAATCTTCAGTTTCAGAGATTCAGAGGGGAAGGGATGTGAGTCATCTTGCAACTGTCTAAGGAAATGCAGGAGTATTTTCTGTGTGCACACTTAATGAGTTCAGATCTAGGCCTACAAACTAATGCCTGGCAGAGAAAATAATAAACATCGTTATCTGTGACTGTCTGGCCACCTTATCTGCTTGTGAGATTCGGGCTAGAGATACTAATGAGAATTCAGGCTGTTCTCTCACCTTTGGAGGTGGGATGAAGCATTGGTAACAGTCTGTGCTCCCGGAGGGATTCGTGTTTATCCCACACTGATTGGTTTTGTCTGTTTCTTTACCCCTTAAGCCTGTGCTTGGCACCAGAGCAGATAGCACTCCTTGTTTTGTTCATTAAACACAGAATTTCAAACCTTGCAAAGCAGCTTCTGCAATAGGCAGCAAGTGCACTTCTTCAGCATTGCACCACCAACAAGCAGCTCTCCTTCATGCCCTACAGTTAAATTCAGACAGAGTAGACCCAATTGAAAAAAGGAAAAACCTCCAGTGAGAAGAGGAAACTGGAATCTTAGTGTTTACGTATTTCACAAGCATTTCTCTTTTAGTTCCAGCAGGAACTGCCTTTATGTAAGGGACATTAGAACATCCAGAAGTGTAACCTGTTAATTCCCCATGAGTTTAGGCAGATGCCCATCTGCCAGGGTACTCCTGAGCTATGGGAGGCTTCAGCTCAGTGATTCTGCTGCATCCTGAACTCTGGTGCAGCAGAGTCCCTTTGGAAAGGGTAAAAATAGAGGCAGCTTAATTAAATCCCCACAAAGAAGGATGTAGGGATGACTTAGCTTCAACCCAAGTGATACTTTGTTGAGTTCCAGCATGCACCCATTGTGCTGCAGGATTTTGTAGTGAAACTGGATGCATTCAGTGACAATGTTGGAAGCTTAAAGATAAAATGGGATTTGGAACAAGCAGCATGATGATGCAAACAGAGCTCTTGCATAAGCACTCTGCAGGCTCAAGAAAGATAATTCAGTGGCTTAAATTGTGGCAAGTTTTGAGACTTTAGCAGAAAGGTGCAGACTCGGTTATGTTTTCAGAGTTTCCTGAGGAATTGGATCCAAATCTCACCATAAAATTGTGAGCAATAGTTTAATTCTGCAGTATAAGGCAGTGTCTGTGCAGGGCGCCTCCCTTCTGCCTTTCTCTTAAAGTGAAACTAAAAATCCCAATTCTAGAGAAGTTACTTGCCAGTAAGTTGTGTGGTATTAGCCCGAGCCGCTGAGAACACGCTGCTAACTTCAATCCATGTGATTCATTGCTGCTTCTGTACTGAAAAATCTGCATCACTTGATAAATGACTTGGGTGTCAGAAATAGAAACCACTACACTCCTGCAAAGTCTGTAATTCCGACTGTTTGTGAGCAAATCATGTTTTGCTTGCATAAACTAACCTCAAGTGCCTCTCAATTCTGTTTTGCATAGAAGCTTACAAAAGACCTGAAAATGTGAGCAAGCTAAGTTTGGTTAAATTGTTACCAGGCGAGCACTGTATTTCATGTCTTCTTATGTAAAAAACCCCCAAACATGTCCGTAGTTTGAGTTGTTTCTGTGCTTGTGCTGTGCTTCATCTTTTTCAACAGGCATGTTCTCCTGGTTGCAACTGAAAGAGGCAGTTTGAACCACAAGTTTCCTTGTCACTATTTTCATCTCCACTTCCTTTCACCGGTTAGACGTGATGTGTGTGTTTAGTTGCACAGTCCTGAGAAGATGGAGCACTGTAAAAATCTCTTGTACTAAAACACATCACTTTATCTTGCTGCTCTTTGAAAAATGAACTACAAAACCTGTTCTGCCTTTACTAAGGAAACCACATTTGTGGTTCTGAGCTGAAGTTGTCTGCATGTTATATGGGTCAAGAGCCAAACCAGAGGCACAGGGATGATTAGCAGGGCCGTGAACTGCCCACTGTATCTAGTGCTGTATATGGAAGCAGTGTGTACAG
>JBCJKH010050517.1:28247-50965 GCA_039877255.1 Loriculus beryllinus | reverse complement strand
CAGTTGACAGTGTCTGGGATATGAGAGGTGATGTCCTTTACCAGGTGAATTGCTTGTCAGACTGCTACAGGAGTTATCTTTTATCTGGAGAGATACATTTTGATGTGTGTGCTGGGTTTTTCGGGGCTTTTTTCTTTGAAGTCTACTAGATCTGGATGGATGGAGAGGTGCATTAACATGCTGTCAGTTCATATTTTAAGTCAGAAGTGACAGGAGCTTGTGTAAGGCACAGCCTTGCAAAGCTGGCACACTGTTTGACTCAACTGTCTGCTCATGGGAGGGCTGGTGCTGGGTTAGTACTTTAGCATTGTGCACAAATGCAAAATGTCTGTGTTTTGCCCTGTTCAAGTTAGAGAAACACTTGAAGCTTGGTTTTTGAATGCACCTTTTATGCTTCTCCCAATTCTGAATCGTGAGTGGGGGCAGAGAACCATGATGTGTACTGTGGTCTCATTAGTGTGTCATGCTGATAGCTCTACAATGCCTGGTTGGACAGAGTGGGTGGAGAAAGCAGACCAATTTCCATATGTAAAAATGCTTCTTATTTCAGTCCCCAAAAGCAATTAGGGAAGTACTCCAACGGTGGTGGGGAGAAGTGCCAGATAGGTGCAGATCTTCAGGGAAGCACTGGAACTGAGTGTGGTTCCAAATGGGCTGGGGAGGGAAAGGAATTGAGAGCTCTGCAGGTGGTTCATGTAGGCAGCAGGTTAAGGTACCATCTGAAAGCTGAGAGTCTGGGCTCTGCTTTGTGCTCTGGCCATTAGCAGCTCATACCAATTCTGTGTTTGCTGCCCTGTTTATGAAACACAATGGTGCTGTACTTTTAAGCTTAAAGGGTGAAAACTACACGGGGGTGAAATAATATCTTCCATTTGATGACTGGAGTTTGTATTTCCAAGCACTTAAAAACGTACCTTGTGTAAGCATGAACATATTTGTCTTTCTACCTGGTGTACATTAAGCATAGGAGCTGAACAGATGTTTGTATGTACAATAGCCTTCCCCAGAAGAGTAAATCCATTTTCAGAGTGAACAATTATAATTATTCGTATCAGGTGGTCTCTCTCTTGATGCATCATTGTTGGAGTGTGCTGTTATCATTGCAGGTGTGGGGACAAACTTCCAGTGTAAGTTAGACGATGTTTGCAAATACAGATTTTCTCTTTAAACTGCAGGTTTGGTGGTACCAGTAACAACACAGCGTCATTTGGCACACTAGCAAATCAGAACACCCCGACATTTGGCTCGCTCTCACAACAGGGAACCGGTTTTGGCACACAAAGCAGTGGATTCTCAGCTTTTGGGACAGGTGGAGGAGGTAGGAAAAGCTGAAATATAATGAACCTAACAGGCCCCATGTGTACAGCTTTCCCTGGAACGTGGGTGTGAATCCTCAGCTCCTTGTCAAAGATCTGCGTGGCCCTAATCCTGCTATAGGGAAGGCACCACGTCCTGGAGAATTGTGCTGCAGGGGCGGGTATAGTGGCTTCTCAGAATTTAGCTCGTAATTCCATCGCTGCTGTGCTGTGTTGCATCTGAATAAAGCACTCTCATCAGGTTAATGCTTTTCACCCCCTTTCATAGAGCTGTTCTTTTCTTCTCAAAGGGAAATACTGAGAAATAATGACTGTTCAGTACCATACACATGGGTCTCTGTATGTAAGCACTTAGTGTCAAAAGAAGACGCACTGCAAGAATGATCTGGAACAGCAATAGCCAGATTTTTATTTGGTGTAATTTGGTAAAGCTGCAGTGATTTATGCAGGGCTGAGAACAGAGCCTTTGGGAGATGATACGCTCGTTGTTGTCACTGTTGGCTTGTATTAAGCACAAGCTCCATCTTCAGAGAGCAGCTCTCTATTTTCATGGAGAGGTGAATAAAGCAGGGACATTGTATGCAGTTACTGCTAATGAATGAACCTCGCTGATTACCAGTGAAAGCAAAGCCCTCTTAGGAACTGAGGCAAGTCAGTTTTCTTCTAGATGGAGATTTGACTTTCATTGTTTGCCCATTGCTCTTTCGCTGGCCTAAGGCAGGAAAGAAATGCTTTTCAGTCTGTGTGGGAGGGGAAGGTTTACTACAAATCTTATGCATTCATTTTACTTTTTACCAATTAATTTCTTACTCTTGCATTTCTTTCAGGGTTTGGGTTTGGATCAGCTAACACGTAAGTACCATTTTCTGTGCAATTCTTCATTAAAAATACAAATAGAATCAAAATAGAAGAGTTGAATGGTTTACAGGAGCAAGCTTTGAAAGTAGCACTAACACACAAGTTCTGGTTTCCTTTTCAGTGGCCCTGCATAGAGCTTAAAGTCCTGGCTCTCAATGTGTGCTTTCGAGTGAGGTTAATCTTTCATTTGAAAGAGAATTTTCAGTTAGATCATGCTCTTTCTTCACCTCTCAGGCACATGACGTGCGTGCTCACGCTGTGTGTGTGAATCCAATACCTACTCCATTTATCAGGTTGAAACAAGGAATTAAATAAGTACTTTTCTGACTGAATTGAGATGATGATTTACAGTTAAAGAACAGGAGGAGGAGCCAAGGTTAGCTCTGTCATTCACTCTGCCACTGCCCCGCTCGATTAGTTTTAGCAGGTTTCTTAAGCCTTAGTTTCCCTATCAAGCAGAGCATGTGTATCTCTCCAGATAGAATTATGCTTATTCTAGAACCTTCCATCTATGTTTGATGTGTTGATGCAGCCTCAGGTAAAAGATGCTGGAAATACCAATGCGTTCTCATAAGCTTCTGATATTAGAGAGACTGGAAGTTTGTTTGAGAGATCTGCTGACTTAATACTGCCTGAGGGAGACTCCAGCACTCATTGCTGTGTCGTTTCTTTTCTTCTTGCTTCACAGATCTTCCTCTGGATTTAGTGGATGGAGAAGCTAAAAACATCCTGAACCCTCCTGCAGAACTGCTGTAGCTCCTGCATTCGTGAATCATCCACATGACCAATACAGTTTTTCTTTGAAATACAAGTTCTCAGACTTTTTTTTCCTTTTTTTTTTTATTTTAAGAAAAAGATTTTGCTTATTTTTATGTAACACTTATTCTCACTCTATATTAAACTATTTTATCTGCCTTGATGTTAGTTGTGTTGGAAGGATTTGTCTTCCTGCATCTAGAAGAAATAGATGTATGCTGTGATTACCAGCCCCATAGTGGAGTTACCTTTCTGTTGTTCATACCATGCCTAGACAAGGGAGTAGCTCAAGTTGGTTTGTGATACAAACCAGCACATATTTCATTGAAGAGAATGACTGATTGTCCAAAGCTCTTCAGAAGGGGCTGAAGTTTTGCCCTGCTAATTTTAAGTATGGGATGGTCCACATGCTTCTCTCAGTGAAGTGCTAAAACTGAGTCATGTGTGAGCCAGAGGCTTAGTGGAGAAATAGGAAATTATCTGAGCAGAAACTGGCAGTGTGCAGAACACGTTCCCATGGCAGTAACATTCAGCAAAGAGGTGGGAAGGAAAAGCTCTCCTATTTTTACCTTTCTGTACATTTTACAGAGCTCAGAAAATGAAACTCAGGTTGTAGGGAAAACTTCTGGCCCTTGTATTAAAGTGTGACCTCCGTGCAGAGGCGTTAGTGATTCTGCAGCTTATGGTTTTGGCTGTTGGCTTGTGACATGTCTGAGATTGTGCTTGTTCCCCGTGGCTCTCAGCTTTAGTCAGTATCGTTTGAAACTCTCATCTGTTTATACTTGAACATACTGAGCAAATGGCTTAAAGAATGCCCTGAAGGCATTCTGGACAAACACTTTCTCTGTCTGATGCATCTGGCCTTCACGAAACCGCTACATGATGTAAATGGGGTTTTGTTGCTCTCTGAAAAATGCTTTTGAAATAACAGCTTATGTGTTAGTTGAATACATGCAGATGGGATGGGATTTATCTTGTTGGTTCTATTAGGACGTTTTGGGGTACTTCTGCTTTTGCTATTTTCAGCAGAAACATTAAGGCTTCTTTTTAATACCACACAATTTATGTGTCACTTCTTGGTTTGGTGGGCACGTGGTCACTTTTCGGAATTGTAAATCGCTGTCAACTGCGTGGTTTTGGGTCCAAGTGTTCGAAACCAAATACTTCTGTCAACAGTTCCTGAAGAAATCCCTTCTTTCAAGTCAACCTAAAAAGTGAGTGTTCATCCTAACTCCTGTTGTGGAAAGCATCCTTCCAATCTCTGCAACAGGGAATGACATTAGGTAGGTTCCCTTTAAAAAGGAAGACCACCAAAAAATGGGAATTACAGTGTACAAGGAAGGCTTATAGCTTTGCTATAGGCTCCAAGGCTTTTACATATGTGCTGGATGTCTGAACCCTGGCATGCTGCATGTCGAATTGAGACAGCATCCTCATCCAGGGGATTGTTTCGAACCTCTCTTTCCATCTAATGGAAGAGAGTGAGCACTAGAGATCCTTGGAGAAAATCTTCTGTGATTTTGCTGCTTTGGCGATGGAAGAAAAAGCTGAAGATGGTTGAAGTGTGCCCTCCTGGTACGTTCTCCTTGGCTATACACCATTTCTTACGGCCTAGAGGTGATACTGCTGCTCTGCTTTCCTTCCTCTTTATAAATAGCACTTGGCCCAAACCATTGACCTTAAATTCTTTGCATTAATCTCCCCTCGCTGTGGCATGCGACACCTCCTAGCGAGGCCGTATCAGCTGTGCTGCCCCAGATAGCTAATGAACCCCTTGCTATGGGGAAGATTGGCTCGGTAAGAATGCGATGTTGGCGTGCTGGGCCATTTCAAGTTTCTCTTTTGGAATGGTGGGAGCAGTTGGGGGTTGTCCCTGCCGTGCTGCTTGCTACCTGTCAACTCCTTTACCCTCCCCAAGTGAAGGGCCTGTAGAGTCACTCCAGGTCCTGACTGAACACAGATTTCCTTGCAACGCTTCCAAACTCATGGCTGAAACAACCCAGCCCCCTGAACTACGTGCCCTTGAGAAGCGGGCGCTGCTCCTGGTTTCCATAGTAGCTGCTGGAGGCGCTGAGCAGCGCAGGGAGGCTGATCGTGACCACAAGCCTACAGGAATAAGCAGCAAAGTCGACTTTGAGCAGATCTGCATTTTCATGGGATGACTCAAGGGCTTGGCGAGTGCGCGTGGCGCTGGGTTGGTGGCTGCCAGAAGCTGGTGCAGGCTGTCAGCTGCGTTAAGTGGCCTGGGATCCCGTGGCCTCCCTCCAGGGCTCTGTGGACAGATGTCCACCATAGAATAAAGCCACTACCACAGAAAGCCCCGTCTCAACAGAGCTGGTAATGAAGACAAGGACTTAACTGGGCTTGGAGCACTTGTTCTGGTGGTTTTGTTGTCTGTGCTGGTTCATCCTCAAGTGACTATTCCAAAGGAGCTTCCCCTTTTGTCTGTGCTAAAGTGGTTGTGCCTTTTTGCCCTGCTAATTCCGTATGAGAAGTCTTGCCAGGCTTTCATCAAAGGTGGATTCTTAATTATTTCTAATGAAAGAACACATTTTTCCCTCCCTTGAGACCATGCCATGGCCTGGAGGCAGCGGGAAGCCGAGTGCTATGGCAGAGCACTAATGATGATGTTACAGGCTGTGTGGGCAGAGGGGAGCCTGAGGTGTAGAGGGGATCTCCCCAAACCCATGGAGAGACCAGGACGGGGATTTCTTCTTGAAAAGGGAGGAAAGCTCCTCAAAATCTTTCTGTAAAAGGGGCAAAACGTGGCTGCGTCAGGGAGGCACAAGAAGAAATGAGAATTATTCAATCTTGTGTTTTAAAGAGGTTTTCTGTATAATGCTTGGTATTCCAGAATATGCAGGTTGTGCAGAGTGCCAGTGGTCTCAGCGATACCCCTCAGTCCGTATCCGTCTCCTGGGAGAGAAGGCCATTGTTTCTTTGGCTCTTCCATGTCACAGTGTGGAGAAGCAACTGGAGAAATGCCATAGAACCAAGGAGGGATTGCGGGGTTGGAGTTCATCTCATGCCGCCAGGTTATATCCCATGTGGCCACCTCCCTGCTGGAGCAGTGCTGGGGCAGAGCCAACCTGCACCGACCAAACCCCTCTTGATGCTCTGTGGGAGAAACCAGATGTGTTTGACGTGTCCATCCTGCTCGGGACAGGCTTATCAGCTTCAGCAGGGAGCTGCTGGGGTGTGCCTGTGTCTGTGTGGTGACGCTCAGGCATGAGGAGCATCCCTGTGAGAGTTGGGGAGGTTGGAAAAGTGCTGCTGTATGTTCCAGGCCCTTGATCCAGTTGCTGGGAGCAGGGTGGAAAGGTGACAGAGGGTGGTGGCATTGCGTCTCCCACCCCTCGCCAGCGATCCATGTGGAGCTGCCTCCCTTTTCCCCATCAGCCCGTGTCCCTGCTGCAGCAAGCCTTGAGGTTGAAGTGACATTTTATTTATCCCTTCTTAGTTTTCATGTGTCCTGCCCTTGTGCACTGCTTCCAGCATTGCTTCCAAGGAAAAATAATCCTGCATGAGCGTGCCTGGTGGTGCCGAGGGAGTGTTTGTTCCCAGATAAATGTCGTGCTGAGCTCCAGGGGCTCAATGGGGATGAGCAGCCCTTGGTCAGCAGTGAGACCAGCACTGTTCTCCTCCCTTTCACAGCAGCGTGATGCAGCCATCAAGTAAAGACCATTCCCCACCGAGCGATGAGCTTGGACGTGCGAGCATCATTTTCAGCTCACTCCTGCATGGACTGTGGATTTCCATCCCAGATGCATGAGGACCCTGGGGTTATGCTCAGTGAGGTTACGCTCCCCATGTCCCCTGCCTCCCACCATCCCCACCTCATCTGTCTGCAGTCACAAAGCTCTTTCCCCGTGTCTCTGGCTCCTGCTGCAGTCAGGACTTCTCCTACGTGCCCTTATCCCACACGGGCACGCTCTGTGCTGCCAGTGCCCGTGTCTGAACTCATCCTGTTCCCTGACCACGAGATAAGATGAGGTGCACTGCTGGGAGCGCGCAGCCACGGGTGATGCTGCAGCCTTGGGCTGGGGTCCTGCCTCATCACCACGTCCCCTTCCAGCGGTGGCAGGGACAGGGCCCCTCACACCCCCTTCTTTTGGAGCTGTTCCTGGGTCAGTGCTCCCTATAGTATAGTATGGAGTATAGTGTACACATATAGTGTATAGAGACTCACCTGCAGTGCTGCTCTGCAGGCACCAGGAACTTCAAAAGCACCGTGCTTACATGATGCTTCAAAGGTGAAAGAAGCTATTGCTCTATATGGAGAGGGAAATAGGGGAGAACCCCACAGTTCTGAACCGTGGCAGGATCAGACCTGACTCTCCAGTGCTGCTCTCCTGTGTTTGGGCTTTTTGGCAGGGCTCTGTCTCCAGTTTACACTGATTTACAAAGGTGTTACTAAAGGCAGCCTTGGATACCTCGGTGCAGATTAATGAGCTGGGTTATAATTACATGCCTGGAACACATGACATGGTATTTTTACTCTATTTTTTTTTTCAGTAGATGCCTCAAGGCCCTTCAGTGCATTGCTAAAAATATTTGGCTTTAACACTTGAAATCATGCGAAGGAACAGAACGAGTGCTTGCAGCTGCTGCACGTGAACAGCTTAAGGAGACGTGAGACAGAAGAAATAGGAAACAAAACCTGATTTACATCAGCAGAGGGAAGTCCCTGCAGAGCGCTCAGAGCAGGATGCTGAGGCCGGCTCCCTCCACTGAAGGAATTGCTGCCCCTGCTTAAAACCCAGGTTAGAAAATCACAGAGCCACAAGTGGCAAAGGGTGAAGTTGGATTTGTAGCCCCTGTTCACAAACACACTGCAAGAAAGGGTTGGGGTTGGTGGTGCTTGGAGCAGCAGGACGGGGCTGCAGCACAGCCCAGCTCAGCAGCCAAGGACCCTCCCTTATCCTCATCCTTTCTCGGTGTCCCTGTGCACACACAGCAAGTGACCGGGTGCTCTTGGCTTTGTCAGGGTGTCACCCCAAGCAGCTGAGGGCTGGCTGGTGTCCTCTCCCCAAGAACTAGGACATCTAAATTTAACCTGCTGCCAACAGATGAGCTGGGGAGTTTCCACTCTGCGAAGGGATCCTGGAACCTGTCCTCTCCTCAGGCTCCATCCCTGCACATTCCCTCCCTGTGACCTCCCATATGTGCCTTTCCTCCTGCTCCCCTCCTGCCCTTGGCTTTGTGTCACTGATGGAACTCCCCAAACGGGCCGTGGGGCTGTGTTTTATGTGGGCACACACCTCGGTGGTGTGGATGGTGGCACTGGGTCTCCCCACTGTAAAGGCTGGCTGCAACCTGCTGCAACGGGCTTGTAGCAGGCTCCAGGCAGGACACAAGGAGAGGCAGTGAAGGGGGCACATGGGTGCAAGGTGCACCTCATTGGGGATGCTCCACAGGTAAATGGAAAGCCCTGAGTGTGATGTGGGTCCTCCAGTCTGACCAGGCAGGAGGGTTCTGGTGTACTGGGTGGAAGTGGATGCAGCAGACAGAGCCAGTCTTTGCCCTGCTGCTCTTTGCCTTGATGCTGCTTTGCAGCCTCGTCAGAAAGCAGCAAAGCTACTGAAAGAACAAGAAAGAGAAACTTGTGTCTTCCTTTATTGTGTGAGCAGGAGCCTTTGGAGGGGTTGGTCATGGCAGGAGCAGCTGGAGCATGGAGCTGGAAAGTGCCAGGATTGGGCCCTGTGGATTAACAGGTCAGTACCGGAGCTGCATTCTCCAAAAAGAATTCCAGCAGTTTCCTTTACTGGAAAGCAAATAAAACCTGAATGTGAACATTGTGGGGGGCAATGGATGATGGAATTAATACAGAGAGGTATTTCAAACCCAGTTGTGTTGTGTGGCACATTTTAACCTCTCCTTTGGCTGGGTTGGAAGGGGCAGAGCTGCTCTCTGCTGCCCGCAGTCCCCATGCCTGGCTGAGGGGCTGCCTCTCTCCAGATGTGCCATTTACAGCTCAACATCTGACCGTGCTTTTGCTAAGTAAGCATCAGGAAACCCAACTGTGGCAGCTCAGCTGCTGCTGCGCCACCAGCGCGGCTCCGTCCTGGTGCAGCAGCCTGGTGATGGCAAACACAGGATGTCTGCTGTTGGTGTGAACCAGAAACCTGGGCCTGATGAAGAGGCACTCGTGGTAAATGGGGTGTTCATTGCTGCATTGAAACGTGCATGCAGAGGTGGTGGAGCTGCTGGTTCAAGAACAGCTTCCACCTAAACGACTCCAGGCAGACGCGTTTGAAAACTTCACTTTATTTCTCTGTTATAAAAGCAGGGTTTTGTTGGTTTTACATCTCTGTAAGTGTCCAGACTCGGTACGTCTTGGGGTTGTTTTCACAGTATCTCTGCAAGACCAAGGACTATTCTTATTGCTGCGCCGGGGCTCGGGCAGCCCTCGCCTTACCCCCTGCCTCTGGACCCAGCCTTGATCACTGCTGCGCCGGCTCAACAGGTCTATACCCCCCCAAACACTGCTTCACTTCTCTATTGACTCCCCAAGGGGCTGCCCCGCTCTTGCCATGCTCATCTCAGCATTAAGGGTAGGAAAGGAGAACTGTATGGCCCATGATGCTGTGGGGCTAAGGGGAGGGTGCAGGGGAGGGTTTTGGCCAGGGCTCATCCTGCTGCTCCCCACCCTGGACCATCACAGGATTCTGACTGGGATGGTCAGGCTATAAAGAGGAGAGCATCACTGATGGGAGAGGTGAGGCAGAGACAAGCTCACGCACATCAGTATCCCATGATGGTGCCCCACTGCCTTACCCATGTATCCTTTGTGCATTCCTGGTTCTGCAAGAAGCTGCCAGAGAAGGAGCTTTATTTACCTCTTATTTATCACCCTACTCAGTGCAGGATGCTCCGAGTCCCCAGACATTGAAGTCCCCACTGGGACCCTGTCAATCCCTGTTCTAACCACACGACCATAAACCAGCCATAGCAATAGCGATGTCTATAGCACCTGCAACTTCCAGCCACCGTTCCTTCTCTATTCAATCTGTTCCAGACAGATTTGTAATGAAGCAGCATTGGAAAAACATCACTTTTAATCACAACGCATGGAATCTCAAAAGAGGCAGCATCACTTTTCTACGCCATGTCTGGTGATGGAGGTGGAGGGGCACGTTTCAACCTAGGCACGGGATAAAGGCATTCTTTGGGAAGGGAGAAGTCCATGCAAAGCCGACCGCAACGTGAACTTCGAATTTCATATTTACTGCTTAACTGGGTCTGTTCAGTGCAACGGAACGCATTAGCCAGGAGGTTACTATCAAATTGTATGGATGCATCCAGTCTACCAGGTAGAGGGAAGTAGGAGGAACGAGATTTAATGCATGGGAGACTAAGTCCGACACAGAGCTAAGTGAAAAAGGACGTAGGTGTTCCCTGAATGTGGTTTTTGGTGACTGAGAAGAAATCTTTCCTTGGAATTCCTTCGTGCAGCTTATTAAGACAACTGGGTCCAATTTCTTTGACCCATGCTGACATCAGTGAGAACTGTAAGTACTCAGCACCCAGAGACAAAGTGAGTACCAGGCATAAATACCCCTTTCTGCTCATCCCAACGGGACTGCATCCAAGCGGTAGCTGAGATGCAAGCGTTATCAGCTCTTCACCCACAGCTCACATTTTGTTCTCTTCTGCATGTATTGCCTAGGAGAAAATACAAGTCCCAAAGGGCTGTGCCAGTAGAGCTATAGTTAGTATTTGAATCCGTGTAAGAAAATGGAGTTTAATACAGAGTGATCGTGCAAGTCAAAGTCTCCCTAGCTTCATCCTGTATAGTCCCAAAGCCTAGATTTAGGCAAACTTTGGCTCATGGATTTGGGTTTGATCCAGTCCACTTGTCTGCAAGCTGCTTGTAATGTTGGACTTCCTACCTCTGGGATCTGCTCAATGAAGAGAGCAGCTCCATGACCGAGCATCTCTGAACACCAGCGCATGGAGGAGGGTGGTCTTCCCAGGAAATGGGGGTACAGTGGTTGCAGGGACCCAGGATCCTTGTTTGCTGGTTTGAGATTGTCATGGCAGGGGGATCTATCTTCTCGACCTGCTTTCCCCAGGAAGGTGATGTTGAACCTGGTGCCAAGTCGATGACGTGGCTTTGGAGAAGTGGGAAGGAGAACTTCCTGCTGGTAATGTCCTGTGTGGGAGATGAGGATGGCAATAGCAGCGAATCGGTGCCTCTCCGAGGGGAGAGCCTTTAGAGCAGCTTGTGTGTGGTTGTGAGACCTGTTCAGACCAGCTCAGCAGGGCCAGGCTTGTCTCTGGCACGCTGAGCTCTCTTCAGTCCTTGCTCTTGAGGCAAATTGTTAGTAAGAGGAAGAGATGTTTTCTAGGGGCAGGAGCTGCAAAAGGAAGGGGAAGTGCTCTGCCTCAGGCTGTGTGCTGGAGCGAGAGAGCAGAGCCTCTGCTTCCCATTCTGTGCCCTGTCCTCCAGATGCCACCTCTGCTGCAGGACTTCCTCTGCCTGCAAACCATGCCCTTCCCATTCCAATGGCTCCTCCACGCCGCCTTCCTCTGCAGAAGTGCATCTGGTAACCTCCAAAGCCTTATTGAAACCTACAGGTTCCACCTCCTTCTCCAATGCACCTTCTGTACTGAAAGATCTAGACCCAGACTCAGTGCTGCCCTGCTTGCACCTTCTCACGCGTTACCCTTTGCTACATAGACGTTTGTGCAGTAACCAGACAGGTACAGCACCATGGTCATGTCCCTACCCCGTTCCTGATGGGTGCTTAGATCGTGAGGTCATTTGGAAGAAGATTCTCTAACCCCAGTGTGATTTGTTGTCATGGGAAGGAGAGATTTTCCTAGCTTCTGCTTGGAATGGGTGCCTGTTATTTTCAGATGTGGCTGCTCCTGAATTATGGATATTGTTGGGTAGACTTGGTAGATAAGATCTGCCCTCGCTTACACCCATGCATCTCCAATCGCTTCAGAAGGATCCTTTTTATATCCTGTTCTTCTTACAGCGCTGTCAGTTGGATTTCATGGGAAAACTGGGCAACAGCTTCACCCACCAACAGCCAGCGCACGAGCCGTTGGCTCTTGCACCCCAAGCTGGTGGATTGCAGGCTACAGCTGGCAAACATCTGTGTGTCTTAAAGCCAAACCCCGTGGGACATCATCCCCTTTTGGTGTACGTTACCTCCCAGGGCCACAACTCCAGCTGTGAGCTTGTCCCATTTTCTTATGCTACCAGGAGGCTGAGACCACCAAGCGTAAGCAGTGCAAGCTTCTTGCTACCTCTTCTGTGAAGCAGGGACATGGCCCAGTAGCTCCCACTTGAGAGACATCCTACAGCAGGTTTGGTATTTGCATTGCTTTGAAACTGAGATTATTTCCATGCTTCCTTAATCCAGGTTGTAAAACCAGGAAGATTCTCTTTTCCTCGTGCTTCTCCCAACTTCAGGCCCTTTTCTTTTCCCATCCATCAGCCCGTGACACACTGATGGATCCATTCCTCAGTCCAAAACTTTCTCCCAGAAATTCTGTAGAAAAAGGACATTCTGCCTGGTGGTGGTGGTGTTGGTTCGTTGTTTTTCAGACATAGCTTTAAGGCAAAAGTTTGGCAATGCAAAGCAAAGTCTACATAAGGCCGCATGACTTGGATTTGCAACTCAGAACCTGATAGCTTAGAAAAAAAAAATAACCATAATCCCTATCTTAAATAATCAACTTTTTGCTCCAGGAACTTGTTTTGTTCTCAACCAAAATGGAAAAAATAAAAGGGAAAAAAAAAAACCCACAACCTTTTAAAATCCCAAATAAAATGTCCTTATTGTTCGGGGCAGTCTGGACAAGCTAATGAGACTGAAGGTCAAAGAGTAACTAAAGTAGGGAAGAAAAAAAACCAGCTCTAGGGATAGACATCAGTGTTAGTTTCTTCCCTTAGGAATCCAGTGATGAGACAGACCCCGGTCAAAGGTCTCCTCTTTAGCTTTAGCACAGTGAAATCCGTCCCAATGGGAGAAGGTAGAATGGTTGCATTTGTTGAATGAAGAAAAAGTGCATTCTTGATTTTGCTCAGATTCTACGTGTGTATTCAAATACCTAAGTGATTGTTTTGCTTTTCGGGTTAGTTGGTTCGTTTCTCTTTTTCTCCCTTTTGGTGCCGGGACGCCAGGTTTGTATTACCGATGTTTGGGAGGTATAACCACGAGCGGCTGCCCATCCTTTGGCCTCCACATGAGTACCTGAGCATCATTGGCATTGGGTTTGACAAGGGCACTGGGTGGTATTGGCTCATTCTTGCTAAGGACCTGGGGCTGCTCTTGAGCCGAGGGCTCCTGCAGCTTGGCACGCTGCCCCAAGGGTCTGCTGGGGTTCACCTCGATGCCCAGCCTCATGCGCCATTTGATAGTCTGCAAGGTCACCATCTCGTTGGTAGCCGTGTTGGTTGCAACCAACCAAGTGGTGAAGCTTTGATCCCGGTGAATGCTTGTGAGTTTGGCCACGTTGCTCTCGCTGACGGGCACTGCCCACGTCACGCTGGGGTAGAAGTTGTCGTTCATGCTGATGTTGAACTTGGACTCCTTCTTGGTGGGACCCACGATGGTGCAGGTTTCTGTCGTGTTCCCGTACCAGGGATAGTTCACTCCATCTGAGTCACTGATGGCCTGGATTTTACCGTCCAGTAGATCCGGAAGCTCCCAACTTGACCTGCCATAATCAACAGCAAATTATGGATAATGCATTAATTAATTCGATTAGAAACATGCCAGGCTTCAAGGAAGGGGTTGTGAATGCATCCCTCCCTTTAGCTTCTACTGGAATTTGTGCCTTTCACACCATCCTGCTGAAAAGGCCCCATCCCTGCCGTTAAAACTGCCTGCACATTTCCAGGACTGATCATGGAAGTCTCTCCTGCTGTTACACACCACTGAGGAGCAAGCATCAAGCGGGGATACCTTGCAGGGACCGATGGTGGCCTGGAGTGGTTCAAACTGTGTCTGTTTGAGGCTGCAAAGGGTAAGTGCTCCAGTGCTGGAGATAATGCAGTGTTGCAGGTATCCCCTTGCAGGTCCTTGTCTGTCTGAACACAAGGACTCACCCCAGCACTGTATTCACCAGTAAGAGCAGGGCTCGGGGCTGAATTGCCTTCTCTCAAATAGCACAATATCTCTGGTGTCAGCAGAAGAGCAGGCAGGCTCAGAGCTGGCGCTGGGGTGAGGTGACCAAAGGCCCAAGTGATTGAAGTAGGATTCAACTGGACCATAAAGCTTCCCACTGCCCTGTTCTTCCCTTTCAGGTCCTGGATAAACCACTGTCTCTCCCTGCTGACTGCCTGATGCTGCCCATGTAACCCATCCTTCTCCAGCCCTAGGAAGGACCCAGTTCAAAGGCTGCAGCCCAGGCTCGGCGCTGGGGATGCTATTACATTAATCAGAGAAACTGAGGTCAGCCAGCCTGTAAAACTGCCTGAGCCGGTCGCTGGGCCCTGCGCTTGCGAGCAGGCAGAAAGGTCGGGCTTTAGAGCAAGCAAGGGAGTGAAAGCTGCCTCTGCCACCTTGCAGCACATGGCTGGGGTTGGGTTTCTTTAACTTCTGATTTAATTAAGGTGAGATTTGCCAGTAGAAGCAAACTGCTGTAAATGCCTCAGACACAGGGTTAGATCCATGCAGAGTGATGGCGTTAGCCACAGAGCGTGTGCCGGGTATTTTAAGGACACTCTTTTATGAACCAGGCTGGTAGACATGGCTCTGATGTACCTTCTCCTTCTTGCTTACGGATCAGCCTTCCCAGCATCCAGAGATGCTGAAGTGGCAGAAGGGGCTGTGTGGCAGCAGCTCCCAGCCTTGACCCACCATGGGGCTGCGATATGAGGCTGTATCCCAGCCTCCCAAGCCCTGTGGCCCCCTACATAATGGGATGTAGTTTATCTTGGGAGGGAGACCAAGGACATATGCTCAGGCTCAGCATAGTAACTGTCCAAGCCTTTATTAAGCCCAGTGATGCAGCTTAAAATAGCCCTTTGGCTGAAGCAGGGGCTGAAGTGGGCGCAAGCAGGCGGGGGTTCATGTGGGACCCAGCCAGCTCTAACCCAGCGTTGGATGAGCTGCTCCTCTGCTCTGGCCAGGACTAACATGACAGTCTCACAAGGCTGTTCTGTTAATTAGTTAATGACCGTGAAGTGCCTCCATGTTTGGAGCCATTGGATCGTTCAGCAGTTGGCTGTAAATGCCTGGCTGGAGCTAGAGGATGCTGCGGGGGATTTAAAGATCTCTTTTCTCTTTTTCATCTGAGCAAGGGGGGTCCTAGTTAAAAATCCCCCCCTGTGCCATGGCAGGTGTTGGGCAAAGGGCTGCCCTGTGCAGGAGGTGGCTGGTTTGCAGGTCGGAGATGGCCTGGGAGGTTAAGGGCAAGGCAGGACGCAGGCTGTGCATCAGGGATGCAGGGATGCTCCGAGCAGCAGGACCAGGGTTATGCAAGCGCAACATCTCCGCGCACAGATTTAGGGGCTGCTGTCAGCTCTGGCACAGCAGCTGCAGCAAGTCCTCCCCTCCCGAGCCCATGGCCAGCAGGCAGAGGGAGTCCTTTCCCTGGAAGAAAATCTGTAGTGAAGGCAGCCAAAAGGAGATCCCTGAGCAGCCCTGCCAGGACCCCCATCGCTGCAGAGACGTTGATGCACTCTGCTCTCTAAACCAGAGTCATCCTCGTTCGCCATCCCCCATGCTCTGCAGGGAAAAGCCCTGGGGATGCTGGATGAGCACAGCCCTCAGCAGGCAGATGAGCAGAGGTCGTGCCTGCAGCCCCCACCTCCTCCCCACCGCACAGCCCGGCTCTGAAACACCATCTGGGGGCTCTTTCTCTCCCTTTCAGCAGATGGTTTAGGATTACTTTCCATTCAGTGGCCAGGACGCAGCTTGGCTGTCACCTGGGGATGAGATGTGATGATTTCCCAGAGGTTCACCCTGACAGGCGTGGTGCTAAGGTGCAGCTGCAGCATCTCTGCAGGTACCACAGTGCCAGACTGGGACCTGAGATGCTGCAAGAGGCTGGTGGGCAAACAGCAGGAGACTCAGGTAGAGGATGCTCTGAAACTGCAGGGGAACTAAGATCTGCTTGTCCCTACGCATATCTGACTCCCAGACCAGTAGAGAATCCCAGACTGGACTGGATTGGAAGGGACCTTAAAGCTCATCCAATTCTAGCCCCCTGCCATGGGCAGGGAAACCTTCCACTAGAGCAGGGTGCTGCAGGACCTTGTCAGGGTTTAAACGAGAGCAAGAAGTGGAGCTGTGTCGGGGCATGGGGAGGTTGCTGAAGGCAGGATGCAGCTCTCAGAGCCTGCAGAACCTCAGTGCAAAGCCAAGTGTGTTGGTGGGCAGCACAGCTGCACTCAGGCTCAGAAGCGCATCCTGCTTAAGAAAAGGAATTGGCAGGAATGGGGAAGAAGAAACTGGGCTGTGTTTCCTCACGGAGCACCCTGTGCTCTACTCTGGGGTGTGGTTAACCCTGGGGTTTCAAAACCATGAGGCTCTGTCTTGCACAGCTTAGCCATGAGAAGAAAAGCGAGGCCTTATGATGATCCCATGACTGGAGTGAAACCAGATGGTTGCTGCTGATCGCGGTTGGCCCTCGCCCGCTCCTCCAGCAAAGCCTGCATGCTGGCCAGGTTGGTAGCCTTTGCTTGCATAGTGTGTCCGTGTTAAACAATGTGCCAACAACTGGCTTTTTGGATGATTTTGGGCAGAACGCTGTGGAATGATCTTTGGCTGCATCAGCATCTTTCTGTGGTGGTGTCGAGCCAAGAAAAGACCAGAAAGTGCCCAGTAAACACTTTGCTGACAATAGCAGGGAAGAGGCATGAAAAGAAACCAACCTATCTGGTTTCGTGGATTCACTGTGGCTGATTGGCTCCAAAATCAGTAGGTTCCAGCTCGTAATGCTGACAGGCTTGTTCCTGCCTCTTCTGAAACTTTCAGAGTCAGGATGGGCACCACCACAGACTGGATGCTAACAAATCCCTATTAACAAATGGCTTTTTCCTATCAGAAGGAAGTTTGAGCTACTTCTTGTGGCACAACCATAGCCCTGCTGCTGACAGCCAAGCAGCTTTATGTAGGTTTTAGCCTCCTAGTCCTCATTCAGATACACTTCTTCTATTCTGTCACATGAAATGAAGCCCCCCAGCTTACCCCAGAGCCCCACATCACAAACCGGAGCCATCACTGCAGTGGCCTGTGCAGTGACAGCAAATCCAAGCAGAGCAGCCTCCAGCCCCGTGCATCCCGCAGTGACACGGGCACATTCAGTTAACCTCTTACGACAGGCATCAGGCACTACCAGCACCAATTCCTTAAAGCCAGCTCCTAATTAGTCACAGGCCAGATGGACTTGCATAACCTCGTGCTTTCCCATACCCCCTCCACCAGCTCCCTAGATAGGAGAAGGCAATCTCGGATGCAGACTGTGCTCGGTGCAGGTACGGGTGCAGTGTGTGTGGGTGCAGTGAAAAGCCGTCTCGAGTATCTCACATCCCTGCTCCTGCCTCCCTCCCTGCCTCCCCTGCGCCTGTGCTGAAAGAAAGAGAACCTGACAGTCGGAACTGCTTGATTTTAAATTGCCCTTTCCAGCGCCCGTCTCGCCTGCTTCAGCACATCGAGATATCCAAGCCACGGTTACAGCAAACAACAGGAAGGAAATTCAAGATGCTGTTCCCCTGTTGTCGGAGTCACGCTGCTGCGGTCCCTCTTCCCCCCCATCCTCCAGCTGCGTGTTCCTGCTGGTGA
Organism: Loriculus beryllinus; assembly: GCA_039877255.1. Lineage (NCBI taxonomy): Eukaryota > Metazoa > Chordata > Aves > Psittaciformes > Psittacidae > Loriculus > Loriculus beryllinus. The sequence continues at coordinate 33,285 of JBCJKH010050517.1, read as the reverse complement.
ACCGGCAGTGATGTTTGCTGCATGCTGGTTCAGGGTGTAACACCAGCAGAAGGCTGGCATTAAGAGAAAGGGACAGATTTCTGCTGCTTTAGCTGAGCAGGCTCAAATCAGGCTGCATAACCTATTTGTCTGTGTTAAACTGTCTGCCTACAGCACAGGTAAGGGCAGCAAAGCCTTTTCCTCCAAACCCCCGGAGGGTAAATTCCCACTGTGAACTGACCTGCCTTCGCTTCCCAGGGAAAGGATAACCTTATTTTTCTCGTGTGGTGAATCTGGTTTTGATTGTGTTTTCCCTTCCGAGAACTGGGGGTTTATTCTCTTGACAAGTTGATTTCTCGAGTTCATTGTGCCTCTGCTGCAGGGCATAGAAGATTTAATGTCACAAGAGAGATGCCGGGTAGGTAAAGCGATGATGTAATGCTGCGAGCTGCCCCATCACGGAGAAATATCCACCTGAAACTTCTCCAGATTCTGGGCTGATCATATGCAAACTCCCATTTATTTCTCTCTCTGTTTTGCATATCTCCATCTACACCGCTTCTTGCACATCTCCATGGAGATGAAGAATCGAGGCTGGATAATGCTGTTCTGGCATCACCCAGCCACTAACACAGGTCCCACCAAGTGCTGCATGACAGGGAACCAGCACCCATGGGGAAGATCCCAGTGGGGACCCCATCCAGCTGCTCCCACACAGGTCTGATCCTGATGCTTCCCACTGCACGGCAGCATTCTTCCCTAAGGGATAGGGTAAAACCCTGCTCGAGGGAGCAGCAACAGCAGCCAGTTTGCCCCAGTTCTGCAGGGAAGTGGGGTCAGAGAGCACTTCCACATCCTCATGCAGGAGGTTTTCACATTCCCAGCAGCACCTACTGACTTACATGTAAAACAATGCCAGTGTTAACGTGCCATCTAAGCTTTAATTGTTTTCCTTTATACCTAAAACCACTGCATTTAGCCCCAAATGGCCAGTGCCTCTTTAAACGTGTCTGAATTATCCCCTCTGTAACAAACATCCCTATATAGGCACCGCTCCATCTGCTCCAGTATTTCTCAGCTGTTTCTGTCCTCAACATAATGGCCAGCTTATACACGGCTAACAACTTTGGAGCATGGAAGTGACAAATTAACCCAAAGCCTGCTGTAAGCACTCATGCTCCAGCTGAGCAAGTGGTTTTTGATGATTTGGTGTTTTCTGTTTGCTGTGATCAAAGATATGTGTTTTGCAGCAGCCTCTCTCCATCATGGAAAGTTGGGACAAATACTCTGCTGGCATAAATCAGTGCAGCTCTGTGGAGGTCAGTGAGATTACACTGAGTTACACCAGCTAAAGGCTTTGCCCATCTTTCAGATAGGTTCGTGTCCTGTCCCTCTCTCTGTAAAGGTCTTCCAAGAGCATGTGTCAATGGCATTGAAACAAGCCTTTCCTCCCAAACGCCTTTATTTATAGCTTTCAGATGGTGACAGGTCTATAGAAAGAGAGTGGAGGAGCAGGCCAATTCCTGCTTGGGTTTGGGTAACTCCTTTCTCTGTATCAGCTAAATGTCAATGAACCTCCTAGGGAAAAATCCTTGTTTCCATGATTTTCTAGCTAGTAACTCCCTGACATAGCTGCAGTGTTTAATTCTGACTACCTGTTTACAGCACTCAGCCTGTAGATACAACTTCTCCTTGGTCTCAAAACATTCCAGCAAGAGAATACTGTACCAAACCTCATTCCAAACACAGGCAAACTCAGGTGCAGGGAAATAGGAGGACACAGGAGCACTGGCAGAGCAGCTCTGCCCAATCCTCCTTGTTTCAGTGGATGTGAGCTGTATTTATATGCAGTGGACTTCTCTGTTTTCCTTCACAGCTGGTCGCTGAAGACAGGATTTCTAAATGAGCCTGAGAATTACACATGCAAATCCCATAGGCCTGGAACTGGGAACATCTGAGCAACAAATTGTCCTTGCTAAAGATGGTGTCGGAGCCAAAAAGCCTACAGATTTCGGGCCTGCTGTAAGTACTTTTAAGATCAAGCTAAGCTGGTCTGCTTCCTCACTGAGCCTCACTGGTGGTGTTTGCTGGGTGCCAGTTTGCTTCTCAAGGCACTTTATGCTTGAGCAGAGAGGGGACATAGGGACAAAAGTAGGGGGGGACACTATCACGGCTGCTCCTCACTTGCTTTTTGCTCTGGTCCACATCTTACATCACGTATGCACTTTATGTCTGGGATGCTGAACCCGTGTCCTTATCTGAGCTTACAGGCAGGAGGGAGGGAAGAAGGGCCAGGACGTGCGTGCAGATGTTCAGGTTGATGGCAGGGAGGCACTGCACTAAGTCAGTCTATCCTGCTCTGCAGCCCTACCCCGTGTTCCCTCAGCCCTCCTCATTGACCACCTTTTAAGCCACACAGAATGACCCTTGAGGGGCTGAGCCAGCATCCCCCTAACACCGGGCACTTGGATGAGCAGATGGGAGAGTTCCTTAGGATCTGACCTTCCTGTCCTTCCTCCCTTGCCCCTGAGACCGGGCAGCATCAGCACCTCCAGCCCCCAAACCATCTGCCAGCCCCGGGCTCTGCGGTCAGGCTCATGCCCGTGGCTGGACAGACAGATCTCTGCTGCACCCAGGGCTGCCAGCACCATGTACTGCAGAACTGCTGGGCTGTGCAGGCATCTGGACATCAGGTGCTGTTGCTGCTTTAACTATGAGCCAAATCCTGCACCAGTGTTTGGTGATCAAACTGGCAGAGGACAGGGAAGGAGATGACTTTTCTCAGTGGGGAGGTGACATTTTCATTTGACTTCTTCCTGTCTTATTCTTACTGTCTGACCAGTAACAGGGTGGTTTTCCTGTGCCAAACAGCCCCTCACTTCCCCGTATCTTACACATATTTCTATCTTCCCCCTCTTATATTACCCAAAAAGAGGGTAATGTGAATTTTTCACCCTGCAAAGGGTTTGATGCTCAGTGGGTTAAATCCGTCTTGTTCTGTCCCTGTAAGCTGCCTGCTGCCATAGGCAAGGCAAGCAGGATCCATCCCCTAATGTCAAATCTGTTCCCAAAGCTTTTGGGCTACCAAGCCCCCAGTGGTAGCCCACTGCAGCAGCAGTAGTGCCTGCTGGGGCCAGCAATGTGCCACAAGTGTCAGCCCTTGGGTTTCCCTGGGGCTTCTCAAGGAGCAGGTTTGCCCTGGGAGGGATGGGGAGGGATGCAGATGAGAGGGGCTGGCAGTCAGAGGGACCCCTTGTGTAAAACATGTATCAAAACAGGGCTGCCTGTGGTACCAGGGCTGATCTGGGATCTCCAGTGCTGCTCAAAAGCTGTTGGGAAACGCAGGATTGCTTTTGAGTTCCTATCAGAACAAGTGGGTTTTGGTTATGGCTTGGGCACATTTCCATTAGACGGAAAGAACACCCACTCCTTTTAAAGGGCAGGGACAAGCTCTCCTGTATTTTAAACATAGGATAAAGTCCTGTCAAGTTTCAGAAGAGCTGGGTTTTAAAATCAAACCAACTGCATAAGAATTTTCAGCTTAATCCAGTATTTCCACCCAAGGCCCTGGTCCTTCCCATAAGACAAACGCACCCGCACGTGCTCGTGGAAATACTTACATTCCCTGCTCCCCGTAGTGATTGTAAAATTCCATGTGGCTGCAAGCCTGGATCCAGCCCACGATCCAGGTCTCCTTCTTGGGAATAGGGGGCACCAACACTTGTGCAGAGGCTCGGAAGTGAGGGGTCCGGTAGCGCAGGACCACACTGGAGGACTCGTCGATGCTGGTGGGAATGGGATCGATGGAGGCTTTGACTTCAATCACTGAAATACTTTCCCGGAAAACTTTGGATTTGCAGCTAATACTCTGAATACAGCCCATGGCATACCCCGAGTACAGTCCGACGCAGCTCCTAGGGTACTCCAGCAATCCTGGGGAATATTAGGCATTGAAATTCTCTGGTGCTAGATCAATTACAGATCTTCTTGGTTTGTAATCTCAAAACTGATATCCATAGGATAGAAAATTCATCACGTAAAGCCTTAATTCGAGTATCTATCTTACAAGTACTGCTCTTTTTGAGGCTAGCTGCACTTCAGAAGCAAAAAGGGCCTTTAAAACTGTTTTCCCCTTTTAATGACCCATTAAATATATCACTCAAACAGTCTCTGGGTTAAAAAAAAAAAAGGGCTCTTGAGTTCAATAAATAACGGTGGTGTTCTTAGCTGATATATTTAGTCCTTCCTTTCCTCAGATGCGGTCTGTCATTCACCGTCAAACATAGAACTAGCCGGTATTTCCCTTTATTCTTTGGATGAAAAGCAGAATGTTGATAGACACATCTATATAAATAATGAAATAGTTTTTAGCCCCGGCTTGTCACAGCCGGTGTGGATTTCCACTTCCTGACTTGCAGTTGTTCAGAACTTCCTTTCGCACAAAAAAAAAATCACAATAATAAACCCGAAAGAAGCGACGGGTGGAAAACGCACGAAGTAGCCAAAGCTCCGGTTGTTGGAGGCTCCTCCGCCAGCGATGCTTTGGGGATTATTATTATTATTATTGATTATTATTAATTATTATGCTCTTTCCTTAGAAATAGCCGGAGCCGCACGGACTGACCGGGGGTCCCGCTCCCGCAGCGGGGCCGCGCTCAGCACCGCGGAATCACCGCCCGTGACATCCCGCAGCCACGCACCGGCCCGAGGGGCGCCGGTCCCGCGGCTCCCTTCCTCCTCCTCCTCCTCCTCCTCGTCGAGCGTCTCTCCGCAGGGGTGTCCGACCTTCCTCCTCCTCCTCCTCCTCCTCCTCCTCCCGCTGCTGCTGCCGGGCGAGCGGGCTGCGGCTCAGCCTGCGGGGCTCATGGGCTGCCCCGCACACACGCGTGGGCCCCGCGGGGCGCTCACAGCATCCCGCGCCGGCGGGAGCAGCGCCGAGCCCCGGCCGCCGCGCTCCGCACCGCGCTCAGCACCGACCGGGCTCCGCGCTCCCTGCGCTGCGCGGAGGCGCGGTGCGGCGGGCAGAGGGGGGGGGGGGGGGGTGTAGGGGGAAGGCTCC
>JBCJKH010050517.1:7020-27215 GCA_039877255.1 Loriculus beryllinus | reverse complement strand
TCAGCACCCTCACAGGGAAGAGCTTCTGCCTAAGAGCTCAGCTCAGTCTCCCCTCTGGCAGGTTAAAGCCATTCCCTTTGGCCCTTGTCCAAAGCCCTCTCCCAGCTTTCTTGTAGACCCCTTTAGACACCGGTATTAGTTCTTCCCACTCCATGCTCTCAACAGGCTCAATGAGCTCACGCTGTGCCTGGCATTCACCAGCACTGTGCACTTGCTGTCTGCCCTCCAACGGGAAGGAGAGTCCAGAGCTACTGGGTGATCCTGACAAGCAAATGCCACGGGATGAGGGGAGGCAGATTTGCTCCTTTCCACTGCAGTGGATGGAAAACACCCCATCTATTGCTTTTCTTCTGTGCATTTCTCAAAGGTTTGGCCAAGTATTTCCTTCAAATTTCCCAATGAAGTGCACAATTACTGTCACTAACCCTGCCACAGCTACAAGACCCATGAACACACTCAAGTTACAGGCAGCTTACCGTCACGTAGTACAAGAAAGAATGGAATGAGCATCTCCAAGCGCAATAATCCAGTTGCTTCAGCAGCCTCCAGAAGGTGTTGAAATCCTTTGACATTTCCAAGACTCTTTCACACTTTTCAAACAAGCTTGTCGCACTTTCTGAGAGCATCATGAATCTGCTGAGACTGCGTCTTCGGCACCTCCAGTTTCATGGAGCTTCAGCCAGGTTTTGCTTCAACTTGGCTGTCTCTGGTGTTCTGGTCAATGAGGAAATTGAATTATCTCATTCTAATTAGATCAGCTTTTTAACTGCAGGTGGAGTTTTCTCTGGATGTTGGTAGTGCCCGTCCCCATCACACTGCTGGGAGCGAAGAGTGTGGCTGCGTTGAGCCCTGTGCTGAACCACTCCTGTGCCAGAGAGCATGCTGCTCACTGATGGAGTGGTTGGAGAGGTGAGGCCAAACTGCAGTAAGTATGAATTAAGAGTGTCTGGCGATGCTGTGTTGTGTTTCCTTCTGCTCCTCGTTTGATGAACCTGCCCATGTCTTATTGCAGCATGGCCGTGCTCCATTCCTGCTATTATTACCCCCAGCACTGTGCCTCCATGTCCTTCCAGCATGTTTTCCTGGTTTATGGAAAAGCAAGGTCTGCTCTTCACCATCTAATCAGCAACACATACGAGCAGCCCGCTGGAGGCTGCGCTGTGCTGTGCTGATGGGCCTGGCTGAGTCTGCTGCCTGTGCCATACACACTGCAGAATATCACATTTCACTTTGGCCAAGCTCTCTCTTTTTCACCCCCAGAACAATCCCACCCAGGAACACCACGGGTTTGCTTGCAAGCACTTTGGCTGCAAGCTCTGCTTCTTGGCCAGGCACTGCTGGAGCCCGGGATGCACCAACACTGCCAGTGAATCACAGAGAAAGGGGATGTTGCTGCCCCTCCATCACACCCCATCTCCAGCCAGCCATGGGGAATTGTGGTGGGCACCTCTGGACTGCAGCACAAGGCACTGCAAGGTGACAGGGAGGCAGGAGCACAACGAGACTGAGGGAGCTGGGCGCATGGAGCACACCAGATTTGTCCATGCGGATTTGTCCGTCCGGGCATTCTCCCAGGTGATCCGCGTGGATCGGGTGTCAGGCCTGGAATAGCCCTGCTGGAGCAGGAAGCCTCTCTATAAGCTTAGCAGGGATATTTATAAACCCTGGGGTTTGTGGCTGTGTTGTGAGCAGAGCAGCAGGACGGTGCTCATCATGGTCCCAGCGCAAGGACTGGGGAGGTTTCCCTCCCGAGCTCGGTTTCCCCGGCTGGATCCAGTGCTGACAGCCCACCCGGCTGCAGGACAGACCAAACTGCTTTCCTTTCCCACTGCCCTTTTGACAGGGGTTTGCTGGTGCTGCGTCCATCCCATGAGACCCTTCCTCCTCCATCCCCTCCCCGCTGGGGACTCGTGCTGGGCTGTGATGCTGGACTCTGACAGGGAGGCTGCGGCAGCCCTGTGTGTAAGGCAGGGAAATTCCCTTATATCAGCATCAGCAGAAGAGACAGGCACCAGATTAAATTAACTCCCTGGGCTTTCAAGGTATTTTTTACCCAGTGACATGCTCAGTAATAGCTCAGCATCCTGGGCACCCGACTGGACGGAGGGAGGGATGATTCTCCCTCTTTCTGTAGGCTTTCTGTGCCTGTGATGTTTGCAAAGAGCCCCACATAGCAGCAGCTTTGCATGGAGATGGAGAAGCAGGGCACCCATCCAGCGGGGAGGTGATGGCTGGAGCCAAGCTAAAGCAGTGATGATGGTTATCTCCTTGGCTCCTGGCAGGTGGGCTGAGATTTACCACATGCCTCAGAGCCGGGCAGCAGGATGAGGGCAGGCAGATAGGGGCAGGGTGCTGACTGCCCTGATAGCGTGAGAATGCTGCTGAGCAGACAGTGACCAGATAGGAGCTGGTGAGTGTTGGGGATGTGACAGTGCCAAATGGAACCCGAGCTGAAGGGGGTTGTGGTTTATGGGCTGCCTGAGAAGGGGTCCAGTTCTTCCTCCAGCTGGAATCATCATCACAGATGAGGGGTAACTTCCTAAAGAGTGTAACTCAGAGATAAATTGATGTGATTTTCCCTTGAAAAAGGGAAATATGAGCAAATCCAGGAGCTCCTCAGGACCTCTGGCACTTGTTTGGCCAAGCATTGATCTCAGTTCTGGTCAGTCTGTCAGTCCAATGGGCAAGGGATGGATGAATAATTCTCACAGAGGGTTTTAAAAGCTATGGATTAAAAGTGCAAAGAAAGTGCAAACTTTTTCTTACTATCTTATTAAGCCAAGAGCCACCTTTCATTTAGCACCTCAGCTCTGCTGTATTTTGGACAAGACTGTTTAAACACCTGGGTGCCTGATTCCCTGGGTTACCTGTACAAATACTGACCTGCACAACTGGGTATTTGTGTAGGCAAACGTCACTGTCATCAAGAGATGCGCCTGTTCAGCTCCTCGGTGCAATACTCATCTTCTCCACTTCTCTGCCCACAGGGGATTTCCAGCCTATGTGCATAGGAATAATAGTGTTTCTTGAGAGTGTGGGTTGTGTGGAGCCGTGACAGCTCCTTGCCCAGGGAAGGTAACCTGCCTGTCACTTGCTTTCAGCATAGGATGTGCGATGCTGGATGACATGGCAGAAGCGTGCGGTATTGAGGCCACGCTCAGCGCTGGGGGCAGGAAGATGGGAATTCATTTGCAGTGCTGTGTCTCTTTTAATCAGGAGGCAGGCGATGCTTCTTCTTGGTCCAGGAACGAGGTGAGTGATGGGAGATGCTGCAGGGGTGTACCCTGAGCGGGGAGGGAGTGATGCTTGAAAGGTATCCGTACAGGGAGAGGAAGGTGGCGTTTGGGGTGCCCTTGCAGGGGGGGAGATGTTGCAGAACGGATAAATCAAGAAGATACCCAGGTAGAATTCCTTGTGGGGAAGCCCCTAATCAACACCGAGCCTTGGAGCTTGCAAAGCCAGGCTGCACAGCCCGTGACAGGAGCAGTACTAGCTGCCATGGGGAGGGAGGATGCTGTGATCTCCTCCAGCTCCTTCTCGCTGATACAGAAATGTGAATTGCCATGCCTAAAAGAACTACATTTCCCAGTTTCCCTTGTAGCCCAAGGGAATAAGCAATTGGCAGATTTAAATAGACCAGGCCAGAAGCAACCAACCTTTGGCACAACGCTTTTCCCTCCTCTTCTTCCAATCTATTGGCTGTTTAACCTTTTTCCCTGGCACTGGAGTGGCTGCCAGGCCTGGCATTAATTCTCCTTCCAAGCTTGCTAGGCCCGTGAAGTAAACAGCCATGTGCATTCCTTACTCTATATTTAACAGCTGCAGTCTGTGCTGGGGGCAACTGCAACAGAGGGGAACCTTTGCAGCTTCCCAAATTCACGGCTTGTGAGGGTGGGAGTGGGGGAAGCTTCCTGCAGGGAGAAGAGGGATTTCTCTCCTTCCCGGTGTTTGCAGAGCAGGTTGCGTTAAAGAGAGACTGCAATGCCAGCATCCCAGCCGCGGTCCAGGGCGAGAGACAGGAACAATGTCCTCAACAGGGCTGAGTTCCTCTCCCTGAATCAGCCCTTGAAGGGGAACCAGGAGAACAGAGGCTCCGGCAGAAAGCAGAGCGGCCAGGCCGGAGGAGCTGGTACCCAGAGCAGCAGCCCCAAGGAGCGGAGGCAGTCGCAGCAGCTGCCCGAAGAGGACTGCATGCAGCTCAACCCCTCCTTCAAGGGAATCGCCTTCAACTCCCTGCTGGCCATCGATATCTGCATCTCCAAGAGGCTGGGGGTGTGCGCCAACACAGCCTCCTCCTGGGGTGGTGCCCGCTCCATGATCAACCTCCTGGGGATAACGGGGCACGGCATCCCCTGGATCGCGGGCACGCTCATCTGCCTGGTGAAGAGCAGCACGCTGGCAGGCCAAGAGGTCCTCATGAACCTGCTGCTAGGTGAGTGGCAAACCTCCCTCCCCACCGGGAGAGCCCAGCCCTGGTCACAAGGGACAGCGGCAATGGGACTCCTCCTCTGCCTGCTCCCAGCCACCGGTGGGGTTGGGAAGCAAGGAGTGACCTTTAGGGTGAATGCTGCACGTATTGGTCATGGGTACCGTGGGTGATGGGTGTAGCAAAGAGTTGTCTAAGAGGGATAGAGGAATCCTGGTAGCTGGTGGTACCCATGGAGTAGGGGCTGGTCCTCAGTCCTGCATGGGACAGGCTTGTCCAGTCAGATCAAGGAAGTGTCTGTGATGTGCAGGTGTATGCCAGCAGCCATGTCTTTATTTAATCTAGGGTCATCTGCATTGGTGCTTTGGTAGGTGGGAAAACGTAAAGATTTGAATCTTTGATATGTGGATCGATTCCTGAAGATATCCTTGAGAAAAAGATGTTCCCAGATCCTGGTTCACCCCTCAGCCACCACGTCATGGAGTCCTGTCTCCTTCCCGGCTGCAGTTTGATCTTGTCTCTACCTTCCCTTAAGGACCTTTCTTGCTGCTGTCCCATTTTCGTGTGCTAATTTGACCCAGAGGCTGTGCAGATGGGCTGGGATCTCTCTGCCTTTCCTGCTAGTCCTCTGCGTGGTGGTCGGTGTCCTTGTTTCTGGAGGTTGGGATGTGTTAAAGGAGTTGCCTTCTCAGTTGAGCAGGGCCCATTCCACCCGTGTGGACCAATGTCCCACCAGTGACCATGCTGAGCTCTAGGCATGACTTCCCTTAGGTCCTGACCCTAAACCACCGTGGCCATGTCTATCTGAGGACCTTGCTCTTCTTGCTCTTGTGCCTTTGGCATGGTGCTCAGTTATCATGTTTTCCCTTGTGACTGCTATCTCATCTGGCTGGGATCCACCCGAATGTTTCACCCTCTCCCAAAACCAGCAACTGGATCTCCCACTTTTGGTTGGTAAGAGAAATTAAAAACCATTGGATTTAGGCCTTTGCTTCTCAGGGACCCTTTTGGGAAGACATAGGGACCTTGTATTTCAGAGATGCCTCAGGTAAGGGACAATTGCAACACAATATGGGCTCTGCAACATGGCCCCAGGCTTTTCTTTGTCACAAGTTCATCTTTAGGAGAGAGTGCAGACTGCACTGAACTGGCTTGCAAAGCACAGTGGTGCCTTTTCTCCCCCCTTGCCTTTGAAAGAGACCGTCCTTGTGCTGTGACATCTAGAGAGGGGAGGCCATCGAAGGGAAGCAGCCAGAATAGCATCAGAATGATGCAGAGCCCGCTGATGTCAGCACTTCTTCCAGGGACTCCTCAGTGTGCTGGGTCAGCCTCTCGCTGAGAGAAGCTCCATTTAAAAGGGCACGAGGATGAAATAGGAGGTGACGAACATCAACCGGCACCGTGTCCAGATGTCTCTTGACCTGAAAGCCTTTGATGGTTTTGGAGCCTGAAAACTGACCTCTTTGGCTCCAAAATGTTTGAGGCCCATATAAAGCACTAATGCTACCTTTGGCTTAAAAAACAAGGAAGGTTTTCTCACGCTTCTGTTGCCATCTGAGGAGGCCAAAAGCGAAGCCACCTCTGGGGCACATAGAAACTTTGAGTATTAGGTGGTCATTGAGAGAGCTCAGCCCTGCACCACTGCTTGGGTCTCAAGTGTAGTGATTCAACAGCTCCATTGACAGCTCCAAAGAGCAGCCTCCAAATTGGCCTCTTTTGCCCTCCAAGTGGACAGCACTGACTGGTGAGACTGAGCAAAGCACCCTGAGCCTCTGTTGTCAGAGCTTCCTCCATGTCACCCCACAGAGCTCATCTCTGTGTGGCCTTGGTTTGATATTCCAGATTGCAGTCAGAAACTCCAAGTATCCAAGTAGCTGCTGCTGTAATATCTGCATTGCTGATGGAGGAAGGAGCCTGGCTGTGGAGCGTGGGGCTGGTGGACCTAGGCAGACCCCATGAGAAGTGGGGTCTTGTGTAGGGAAGAAGGGCATGGCACAACTGCTGCATCTGGCATCCTCGGTCCCTCGCGCCGCTGTTTTCCTATGGTTCAGATCCATCAGGATGTGCTGTAAAGTCCTCCCGGGTAGGGACAGCCCAAAGGGAAAGTCGCTGGTGCTTCCCTGGTCTCTGGGGAAGAGGGAAGCGGGGAAGTCGATGCTGTCTGTGGTGCCCCTTCCTCACCTCCCCTGTCTGTCCTCCCTTCCCCCTGCTTGCTGAGGGTTTGATACATCAAGTAGAATTTCTGATGCAGTCTCTGGGCAGGGAGCCAGCCCATCACAGAGCACTTGTTTAGGATGTGCAATCAGGCTTTCAAGGGGAGGAGACAGGAGACTGCTGGAATGGGACTGGGAACCTGGCAGAAGCATCACTGCAGATGGAGGGGGGGCACTTGCGCCTGAGGAGCTCTTGCCAACACATGTGGGAGCATTTTGGGTGAGGGGGTCTGATGCCGGGGTGCTCCATCCATCCCAACTGCAGATGTTGATCAGCAACCCCAAAGCAATGTTTTCCCTCCATGTTTGCCATCTGTGATGGAATCTATCGATTCTCATTGTCATCTCTCCCAGCGAATGCCAAACAGCCAGAGGAGCACATCCACGAATTGTTGCTGAAAAGATGGAAGGAGTCAGATATCTGTGCCCACTGTACAAAATCCCTCTGCCAGAATGGGCTTTCAGGAAGGCTCTATCAGCATTGCCAGCCCTGGCTGTTGAGGAGTCAGGAAGGAAGTCTGCACCCCTCAGCCAAACCGAGGAAATCAGGAAACCCCTACTTTTAGAGTTCATTTTATTTGAATGAACGGCTCAAATTGGAACTTTCAGGACCTTTCAAGCTTTTCTCTGCAATCATAAGGTTTTCATGAAAACTGAGGTGCTCAGAAAATCATTTGAACCTTGCAATTGGTCTTTCAGGGGGAAAACAGATGTAAAACTTGCACTAAAATTCCCAACCTGCTTCAGAACCAGACAGAAACTCCACCGAGTTTCCCCCTGGGAGAAGCAGTGCCTCAGGTTCTGGTTCTGATCCAGCTGGTGAGGATGTGGATCCAAATTTAGTGATTCATTGACTGTAAAGCCAGTAGAGAACATTTGGATCATCGATCTAACCCACGGCAAAATACAGGCTGAAGCACATCCCTTAATTTATTCCTGTTCAATTTGTTATGGGGAAAAACCCAAACACTCAATCTGATGTACAATTACAAGTGAGGGTGAACTTGTCAGAACGGTTTCTGTATTACTGCAGTGGTAGGGATGCTCACAAGCGCCTTCCTTTCAGTTTGACTCTTCCCTTCATTTCATCTGCATACCCTCGCCTCTCCAGCTGAATAGCTCTTTTAGCCAACATCTCTTCTGCCTTTCAATATTTTGGATAGTGCTCAAGTCATTTCTTCACCTCCTATTTATTAAGCTGAGCAGATTGATCTCGTTAGAATGTTGATCTTTCCAGGTCCAGGCACCTTCTTGCTCTGATGGAATAGGGTCATCTATCCAAAGTGGTCATTCCAGTGAAGTCCACCTATTGTGCTGAGAGCCAAATAACCACCTCATTTAGTTATCTGCACTCCAGCCTTGTGCCTTTGCTGGCAGAAGGTATCTGCTTAGTTAACTCTTGCATATAAAATACATATTCATGCTCAGTTTGAAATACCAGCCGTTAACTGGTTCTGCTTTGCTTAAAGCTTTCTGAAATAGGCATTTAGATTAGGAGAAGAGAAAGGTCTGGTCTTCTCTTTGCCTGTTGTCTCAGTGACACAGGTCCTGGTCCTCCACCATCACCAGCTGGCTCTGCATCCCTCTTCCAAGAGGCGGATTGGCTCTTTGGTGCTGTCACTAAGCATTTATTGCCATCAAGTAAAGTGGTGCTGTAGGGTATGGACATAGCACCATGAGCAAATGACACAGGAGGAGGAAAGAAAGGGAGCCCAGGGTCACTTCTCCTCTCCTGAAGGTCAGTGAGAAGACAGTTCTTGCTCTCTTCAGTCTTCTCCCTGAATACTGACCTAGCTGTAGTCTGCCTGGGAACCAAGCCGTGATATTCTGAGGCATAGTCCTCTGCAGACTTTATCCAAAGCCATATATGTATTCATGTTTAAATATATATGTATTTATAAATGCATATATATGTCCAGGACTCTGCAATCCTACCCCAGCAGCTTCCAAGCAAGACCAGATTGGCAGGAAAGGAAGGAAAGACAGCAAGAAATGCCTTCTTCAGGCCCCTTGAGCCCCTGCTGACCTTGCTCTAACAACACAGAGGTGCTTCAGGTATTGTCACTGGAGGCCATGCAGTGAAAACACAGATAGTAAAGCCCATTGCTGCTAAAGGTCACTGGATAGATTAAGTGCCCAGGCAGCACAGACAAGTTCATCCTGTTGTGCCTCAGGGCTCGGCAGTTGCACGGTGGATGGATCAGTCTGTACACAGCAGAGCTTGCTAAGCTGAGAGCCCCAGAGGTGGTTTGGGGCCAGATGTGTCTGTTTGCTCCCTTTTAGTTTTCCCCCCTAGTGAGGCTCAGGATTTCCTGAGCTATACAGGGCAGATGATGTTTCGGCAGGGAAGGGGGGGTGGTGTCCCTTGTGAACCATCCCTCCTTGTAAAACCTGGCCCAAGGAGGAGGTCCAGCCCCTCTCCAGTGTCCACTGAGACCTCAGCAAGTTTGCCACACATCTGCCCAGTTTAAATGTCAGGTAACCTAGTATGACTGAACCATGGCCAGGCAGAGGTAAGGACACAGATGCCCACTCTCTTCATCCAGCATCTAGACACAGTTCCAGTCTGGCATTAAATATTCCTCTTCATCACATCTGGCTGCTAACCTGTCTCTAGTTGTCCTACCCAGATACAGCAGTTATCTGGTCCTTTGGTGGTGCCATCCTCACCCTTCATCCCCTCAAGGCTGATGAGCTCAGGCATCTCTGAACAGCAAGTGATGCTCAGCTCTCCGGCTTTCCTCCCCCCCTTCTCTCTCCTTCCCTGTCTGCTTCCTCTATAGCAAATATACACTGTTAACTGCAGGGCAGGCTTGTGAGTCTGCAGTGTCCCTTCAGATGAAGGACAGTCAGTGACAGGCTGGGACCCATCTGTCTGTGGCTGCAGTAGGGCTATTCCCAGGGACATGCATAGGGTCTTTATCAGCCCCATGATCTGATCAACCCCTGGGTACCAGGCAGCATCAAGGGGCTCAGCTCCTGGCTGGCTGCTTGGTGCTGAGGATGCTGCAAGCCCTGCAGCTATCAGCGTGCAGCCCTTGGGGAAGCTGCAGCAAGCTGAAATCCAGCCCTCACACAGAGTGAGCAGGCAAAATGTTCCACAGCCTGAATGCAGAGTGAGAGAGAAAGAAGTGCGAGGGTTGTTGAATGGGAAGAGGGGGAATAAACATGGGAAATGAGTCATCCTTATGTCTGTCACTCTGGGAACGGCTTCCCATTGCCCCTGCCTGGAGCAAAAAGGGGACTGTAGCTGTTTCACTCAGGCAGAGCCAGCCCTGTCGGAGAGGCTGAGCCAGGCTCTGGCCCAAAGGGAGATCCCAGGAAATGGGTGAGTGTGTTTGCCTCTAATGCGACCTGACGGGAGCAGTGGCTGGGAAGAGGAAGGTGGAGGAGTGTTGGGCAGTGAGGTGAGTCTGTGGGAAGAGCAAGGGCAGGGAAATCCCATGGGGTATCCTGCTATGGGATTGGAGCAGGATGCGAGGGGGGAATCGGATGAGCTGTCTCTTTTCTTTTCCCTTGGAAGTCATCTCTATGTTTTGTCCAGGAGCACAGTTCTGGTCTCACTCTCCATTTCCGAATAGACAGGGATGCTGCAGACACACCTGACCTGGATCTAATGCACTGCAAAGTGTGATGGTTGGAGACCCTCTGAGCCCCACAGCATCAGCCCCAGTTGGGGTTTTGGCCTGTTTGCCTTGCTGAAGGCAGCAGGGTGTACATACAAGCCTAAGCAGCACTGAGGACAAGGGAAGAGTCCAGCTTCTGTGGGCTGCAATATGCTGGTGGTCACCAGCCCAAGGCATTTTCCTTCCTTCACCAGTGCTTGTGGGTTGCTGCGTGTGGTTCTGGGATGTGCTGATGTTCCCTGCACTGCTGCCATAGCATTCAGGGACATTTCAAGCTGTCAGAACCCTTCTGGGATGCAGCTGAGCCATCCTGGGGGGTGCTCAGCTCATGTTCCTTACCACCACAAGCCCTTTTCACTGTGCTCACCATGTCATCCCCAAGCTGTGCAGCCCCCTTTCAGTCAATGATGCTGAGATGCAAATTACCCAGTTCCCAAGGGCACAGTATTTCCAAGGGGGGAACTCCAGGCAGGCTGTGTTTGCACTCAGGGCTGTTTCTAATCATCTGGGATATAGCGGCTCTATTTTTAGTTGTTGGTTGGGTTTTTTTCACTATTAATTGTACAATGCAGCTTTCCACCATTATTCTTTGCCTCCCTGTGGCCGCTTATCCCATGCTGCTGCTTGTTCAGCCAAAAAATAACCTCCCACCGAAATGCTCCAGCATCTGATTCATTGGTTCTTCAGCGTGTCCTGCCATCTGTGCCTTTTCTCAGCTCTTACACCCAATAGTACCACATTTGGGGAAGAAAACGGAGTGGAGGAGTTCACTTCCAGCTCCCACCAGCTCCATCGGTGAGGGGTTGGAGGTGCTTTTGAAACCTGCTTCTTGCATTAATATCAAGTAGTCAAGGCTGCAAACAGCTCGTTTTCCAGGCCAGGGAGCCTAATTCCTGCGGGAGATTTGGGAAGTTCAGAAACAGGAACTTCCCAAGAAGGAGGCAGTGTTCATTATTATGAATTTATTATTATGAATTCATTATTATGAATCCATTATTATAATAAAAATGAATGAAATAATAATAATAATAAAATAATAATAATAATAATAATAATAATAATAATAATAATAATAATAATAATGAATTCATTATTATGAATTCTAATTGTGCAGCAAAAAATTCCTGTTTTCTGGGAATGATGACATTTGTCCAGGGTTCACTCCTGAGTGGCTGATCTGGGAATACAGCACCTTCAAAGCCAGCTGTAGAGGGGAGTACATGCCATCTCAGTGGTGTTGGTGTAGCACAGAGGAACTGAGGCTGCAGGTTCTGAAGCACAGGCAGTGAGTTAATGCCAAGTTGTCTCTGCTTTAAGACAGTGCTGGGGCTGGGCAGATGGGGTGTTCAATGTCCTTGGTTGCTCCTGAGCTCACGGGATGGGTTTGCTCTTTGTTCCTGGGCATTACACCCACTTTTTCCTCACGTTTATACATACATCTCAGCTGGAATCTTCCTCTGTCCCTGGAGACACTGCCTGGCTCCAACCTGAGGCAGGCAATGGATGCCCTCAAGGGTGCTCACTCCATCCTCATCCTCAGCTGGGGCAGAAAGGACCTTATGGGACAAAAAGGACCTTATGGTGACAGGGGACATCCAACGGGTTCAACTTTTCATAAATATGAGCTTTGGGGTTTGGCTTGGTTCTGCTGCGATGATGCTTCGGGTTTGTCCTTGTGCCCTGCCTGTGCAGGGCTTGCTTCTGCTCTTAATGCACTCCTAAGGTTTGGTGGCAGGAGCAAGGCAGATGATTGTTTTCCTTTTCTTATTAATAGATATAAAATGTCTGCCCAGGGGACTCACTTTCAGCTCATTTGCTGTGCATCTGATGCCAGATGTTGGCTATTTACATACCAAGGTGATCTCTGATGCTAAAATTGTCACAGGCAGACAGGATTTGCTCTTTGGTTTTGTGCTTTAAGGAAGTTTTCGGTGTTAATAGAGCTTTTTGTGATGGTTTTGCAGGGGAAATCTGGAAGGATTGTTTTCCTTCGACAGCAGGTCAAAAGGGAAATTCTGGATCATTTTGAGAAGAATGTGAAGGGAGTGATGGGCAAGAGCTAATCCTTCCTTTGCTCTTTTATACCCAGGGCTACTTGGAGTTTATATCCAATGCTGCCTGTTTTAAATCCAGTGCTGCATGGATGTGGGGGACAGGCATGATGGAAAAATCACTTAAATGAAGATTTCTTACTCCTCTGCTCTCACCTCGGTCAGGAGGTATGCTGCCATCCCTGCTGCACTCCGACAGCCCCGTCTGCCTGTCTCCAGAGAGCAGCATTACGCAAGTGCAGGCTGGTAAATGAGCTGCAGGCTCCCTTTTGCAGTCCCTCCCCGGGCTGTATTTCCTCCAGCCTTTAGCTAGGTCACTGAAGGATTTGCACATCTCTTCCCATGTTAGGGACAGGGAAAGGGCAAACGGAAGGTGATGATGCTGCTTTGCAGGTGGCTGCTCTGAGAGGTGCAAGATTAAGGGCCTTTGGATGCAAGCAGTAGCCAGTAGGCACCAGAGATACCCACCTGCAGCTGGACTCATCACTAAGGATGCCCATAAGAAAGTTAACTCCGTAATGGATGAGGAGGGAGGGTTTGCTTTGCATTAAGGGGCAAAAGCAAGTGAGCTGAAGTCCAAGCAGGTATGTAGGTCAAGGAATTGCAAGGGAATAGGGCTCAGGCTGAGGCTGCTGAGTATCTGTTCCTGCAGGGTGCCCCACTGGCAGCACCATCAGCAGCAGTGCTGTGTGCTGATTCACCCTGGCAGCGCAGCAGCAGTGGGCAGGGGCACAGAGGTTCTGCTGAGCCCCAGAGCTGGGTGAGGGAACTGGGACCCCCGATACCTTAGGGGCTGGGGCAGAGCAGGCTGCTGGGGCTGCTCCATAAATCAGTTGTTTCATGGAACTGGGTGGAAGGAGCAGAAAGCACAAGGGGAAGTGGCAAAGAAAGCACTAGACAGAGGGATCTTGGGGGGTTTAATTTCAACAGCAGATTAACCCCAGGTTTAATGCTGTCATGCCTTCAGATCTTGAAATGTGAGCAAAGGAAGCTTTCTGCTTTCAGAAAGCATCATCATTTGATGAAAACCAAACCTAGCAGTACTGAAGGCCCATTTTAGTCATCTGCTGCACGAAAGGGCTATTAAACCAGCTCTTTGGCATGTTCTCTGTGCTCTGAACACCTCCATGCACACATGCCCGCATCCCTCAGGTTGCCCTGATATCCCCTTTGCCCATAAAAAAATCCTTTAAGTGCAAAATACTGACAGATATTGGTAAACACCGCCCGTCACTAAAACACATCTGTGCTACTCTAGGCAGAGTTGACAGGGAATGGTGTGTAGCAGGTGTATTGTACACCCTGAAGGAGACACTGGGTACTTTGGGGTACTTCCTGAGCCCCAGCTGAGCTCCTCAGCAACGCAATAAGCTGCTGACTTCATCAGGAGCAGCTTCTTCTCTTGGCAGCGCTGGTGCATCATCTTTTCTGAAATGCCTGGGCTCCTGAGTTTGCATCCCAAGGTGTCAGTTCTCCCCCAGTTCTCGTCCAGGTGAGATGGGACCAATGAGCAATGCAGCTGGTGAGCTGAAGCACTTTGCTGCATCGAGGTTACGGAAGGGTCACCTTGCTGGGGTGAGGAGCTGGGCTCAGGTTGATTAAGGAAGCCCAGCACGAGCAGAGCCGCATGGCTGCTCGGACACAGCAATACTGCTGCTTAGCTTCAGCACTTTGTTACCAACAATGCTGACAGCATTCAGCTTTAACAGGAAACTCCCAAGAGTGGCTGGTCCAGCCTGGGTTTGAAATTCTTCCCTCTCATTCCACTCCCAGCCAGCCCCTTTAATAACATATCAGCAAACCATCAAATACAGAGATACATTCTGTGCCAGGGTCCCCCTCCATTGGCTGTGGACCTCCCCCTTTTCTCTGCCCATCACATCAGGCAGGCTCAGTGTCCTGTCTGTCCTTGTCCTCCTAAGCCCATTGATACTGCTACAGGCTGGTGTTGTGACCAGCCACCTTGCAGCTGCAGCCTCACACCTTGATTCAGATGCCACCTATAAACCTTTCCCTCATGTCCACCTTCTGCTTCTCATTGTGTTTAACTTAGAGTCCCACTATGGCCTGTGCTGCCATTGACACTATCAAGGAGCTGGTACCCAGACCTTTTCCCCTGCTCCATCTCTCCTCCACAGCTCTGAGAATCCAGGAGTGACTCAGGCAGGACCTGGTTTGCAGGATGTCCAAGGAGTTCCTGCTGTCTCACTTCCCATGCAAGATACCCTACAGATAAGAAGAACAGCCCTTCCATAATGAGAGAATTTGGCCAGGATAAACCCCATCTCCATCCCAAAGCAGTACTGGAGGCTGGCTGTGCAGGGCTGGCACGCTGCAGGAAACAGGCAAGAAGAGCTGCCTTGACAGCTCCTGCCAGGAGGAGCTGCCTGCCTTCAATGTGCCACCTCATTTCCCATCCCCTGCCACCGCTGCACTCCCATCCATCCTCCTGAAACCTTGTCAGCTCTCAAGGAACAGTCTTTATCAGGGGAGAGGAAGCAGGAGACTGGCCACTCGCATTCCTGCTGAAGGAGCAGGCTGTGCTCATGATGCTCTATATTTCCTTGTCATCGCTGCGAGGAGCTGAAATCAGCACTCTGGCTAATTAGGAGGGCTGGGGAAAAGCAGATGAGTGGATTAAAGAAAACTAAAATCAATGCTAGGAAATAGAAACGACAGTACCAGTCAGTAGGGCAAAGGAGGTGGGGTGAGGAGGATGATGAAGACAAGTGCTGATGAGTTTTGCTCCCAGAGCAGTTAGGGAAGAAAGGTGATTTAGTGTCAAGATGTGTAGCTGCAGGAATGGTTGCTCTGCTGCCACAAGCCTGGATTTGCTCAGGCTGGGGGATGTGTTACCCCCAAAACATGTTTGTGCAGGGAAGGGGGTGCATGGGGTGACTTGCAGGGAGAAAGCCCCAGGGAGAGGGAGGAGAGTAGAAGCAAGAAATGGCTTGTGGGTGTTCAACACCTCAGCTAAGGGAGAGGGAGGACAGGAACAGGAGCACCCAGTCCGGTGGTTTCAGGGCCAAAAGAGTGTTAATTTTAGCTTCACCAGTTGCTCTTTCCCTCCCCAGGCAGATCCCTTGCCTCTTCATTTTGGGTTTCTCCCAAAAGAGATGGTGGTAATGGTACTTGCCTTCTCCATGGGAGGGTTAATTAACATTTGGGTGGTGATGAGAGGATGGGGAGGCTGCCTGCAGCTGAACCTTGGACACATGGGTGGAAATGAACCCAAATCTTTATCTAAAAACAGTGACAATCCTTGAATGTTCTGCCTTGAAACTTGCCTTTGACTCTGCTCCATCCCTGACCTTTCTCTCTTGTCTCTCATTCTATAGCCCTGCTCCTGGACATCATGATTGTGGCTGGTCTGCAGAAACTGGCCAAGCGGAAGGGTCCGTACGACATCACCCCTGGTTTGTTGGACTACCTGACCATGGACACCTATGCATTCCCAGCCGGGCACGCCAGCCGGGTGGCCATGCTCTCCAAGTTCTTCCTCAACCACCTGGTCTTGGCCATCCCTCTCCGGATCCTGCTGGTCCTTTGGGCCTTCTGCGTGGGCTTTTCCCGTGTCATGATCGGACGGCACCACATCACAGATGTCCTGTCTGGTTTTGTTTTCGGCTACTTACAGTTCAGGCTGGTGGAGTTGATATGGATGTCTTCCAACACATGTCAGATGTTGATATCCATCTGGTGAACACGGGGGACTTGATGGCCTTTCCACTGGAAACAAGCAGATACTTGAAGAGTCTCCCTCCCAGTGTTTTCTACATGTTGTTTGTTGGAAGCAGTTGTACTTCCATGAGTAGTGGTGATTTTAATGTTGCTTCCCCACTTGAAAAGAGTTTCTTGCAATGGATTGGGTTTTAGCAATCAAGGGCCATACCTTTGGCCCTATTCTCGAGCTGTGTTTGGACAGCAGCCTAATTTAGCTTTACGGATGAGAGAAACGAGCTACACGGCTGCCTATGGGTGGTTGACATCAGCACCTTGACGTGTCCTCAGGGGAGGCAGCGCCTGAGAGTTTCCTAAGAACACGTTCGTTAACTTTTTTGATGCTAAACCATTTTGGCCACAGTGCTTTTTCCTTTTGTAAGCCCAGGAGTGTGTCTTGTACAGAGTCAGGACACTGCCGGCACTTCACAGATAATAAATAATCAGAGAAATCATGCCCTGTTTGGTTCTTATCATGAGGGAAGGGACAAAAGCCAGCTCAGTGCAGCTTTGAGATACGTGTCAACTTGGAGCAGGCCTTGACTGAGAGGATGCAAATGATCCCTTCAGTGGTTTGCTTTGCATGGGGCAGACCTAGATGAGTGCTCAGGATGCTGAAGGTGGCATGTTGGAACCAGCCTTTCATCTGCTGTTCAGAAGTCTGCTCCATGAGGGTTGTGGGGAAGGGTTGGTCTGGTAAAGGGCAAATGCAAGTTGTCCATTTTCATCCTAGTTTGGGAGTAATTGAATAGGCATTGTGCTGAGTCGTGGTGATTTTGCAAAGCAGGTCTAGATACAAAGCAGTCTTTGTGGCTATGATTTTATAATGATGCCAAATGATGGGAATTTTCAAGGTAAGTCTTGTACATCGTTGACTGTTTTCTGGTACACCCAGCAATGATGGTGAGCTAGAGGGAGACAGCCAGGACTGCCCATACCCCTGTCTCTACTTGCTTAGCTGTAACCTCATTACAGAGGTAAATGTTTCTGTGTCTTGCCCTGTATGAAATGAGGAGACCGCTCCTTATTGGAAGGTTGAACTAATTGATGTCTGTGAACTGGTCTGAGATTACTGAATACAAACTTTGATACCCAGACACTGTTCTGTTGCTTCCCATTACTGACAAGCAGCCACCTTGAAGCCTGGCTGCTGTTTTCACTGGTGACAGCCATGCTCAGTGTGGTGTCTGTGAAACGGATCACCCATCACAACCGTCTAAGAAAATCCCATAGTTTGCACAGAATGCTCCAGTTCTCTGTGGTTTTCTCTGTCTCAAGAAGAGTTTGATGTTTGGCAGGTGATGGACACTGCTAGACTCAGCACCTGGATGCATCATGCAGAATGAAAGGATCCCATCATCCCTGTCCTCCTGTCTATCTCAAGTGAGCAAAATACACCCAGCAAGGCCAGAGAACCACCTTGCGCTCTCATCTATCCATGTGTGTTGGGGCGCCTCTTCCTACAGGAGCTGCTGGTGAGAAGGAGACATTCAGATAATGACTGTTGCAATCTGCTGACATTCCTTGCTCTTTGATAATTAACATGAAAAGGAGCTAAACAGAAAATCTATCCCTGGCATGTGTCTCCAGCTGGGACGTGAGCGCAGAGCCCTGGGAGTCACCGAGCTCCCACGCTGCCAGCTCCGAGGCTGGAGCAGAAGTGTGCTGAGGAGAACCACCGTGTCCTTCAGAGACCAGGCTCCCATGGAGCTCCCTGGGGTGGGCTGTGTGAGGGTCTCACGGGAAGGGCTGTCACTGAGTGTGCTCAGGAAAGGGGAGAGCTCTGGGGCTTGCTGGTTATCTCTGGAGGCTGCGGGTTGGTACAGCAGCAGGCAGAGCAGCGGGGGATGATCGGTGATGCCCCGATCCCCTGCTGCTCCTTGTTTAAATGGGGTGGGAGCACAGACATGGTGCTGCCCTGGGCCTACATCAGGGGCTTTCTTTGCCAGCCTCTTCCTCCTGCAAAAACATATGTGAAGAAGCGAGCTATGGTTCTTTTTCTTTCTTCCAGACACTTGTCAGCGTTTATCCTCAGCCTTAGGAAGGATGGAGCATGTTAGTGCAGCTCCGATGGTGCGTGTATGCACCTATTGGTAGCTGGAGATGGTGGGTACCTAAAGAGGCAGGGGAAGACTTTGTCCTGATTGCTTTGTGAGAAGCTCTCACTTTGTGATTTTAGGTTTTATATTGAACCTTTGCAGATAGGCTGGATGCATCTAAGGCCATGTTGCTGGGTCCGGGTTTCCTTGCACTTTTATTGTCTTGATCTATCCAGGATGGCTTTGAAGGAGTTACTCCCGGTCATTGCTGGTGCGATAAGGAGATTGTGGCCTGGAGAAGCTGCCACTGTAGGTAACTTTGGCTGAGCTGGTCCAAAGCAAAGCAGGAGAGCAGGGAGAGGTGAGTTGGGGTAAACTGGGGTTCATAGGACAGGGCTTGCTCCCACAAGGGTTTCTGTGGGTAACCTTCCTCCTTGGCACCCCTGCAGCCTGCACCCCTCATACCCCCTGGTACTTCAGTGCCCAGAGTGGAGCCCCAGTGCTTTTGTGCTCACTGCACGGAGGGTTTGAGGTGAGCCTTTGCAAGATGAGTGTAGAGAGCCTTTGCAAGATGAGTGTCTTTGCAGAGAGGCACCAGGAAAGGCCCAGAAAAGCCTTGCCTTGGACATGCCCATTCCTCCCAGCAAGGCGAGTGGCACAGCACCACATGGCATCTCTCATCTCTCTCTTCCAGCTGCCTGCCATGCCAAAGGTACCGCTCAGAAACAACCAGCATCGCTGCAGTGAAAACCAGCTTCTGTCTCTATAGCAACAGTGAGGGATGGTGGGTACCACCATGGGGCTGCATGGCCAGTACCTGTGTTCCTACAGTCTCTGTCACCCAACAGGCTGGGGCAGGGTCACCTATTACCTCCTATGGGGAGGCAGAAGACCGCCAGCCTGGCCTCCCTGAGGACAAAGCTGGGGAGCAGTGACAGGATAACGTGGCTCTTCCATCAAAAAGGTACAATCTGGAGCATCTGTCCTCAGCTTTCAGTCCCAGTAACACTACCTCAGGCTGTGGTGAGGATCTGAGAAGCATCGTGGGGGGGATTCAGCTCCCTGTGCTGCTCTCACAGACATCTAAGGCCAGATCCTGAGTGTTTTGGCTCAGAGGCAAGGAGGGCACAGCAGCATGAGGGAAAGGACAATCCCTTTGTTCAAAGGGCTTTGGGCTTTACATCTGTGCAGATGCCATCTGCTTTTCAGCCCTCAGTTGCTGCTTGTGAGGGAGAGGATGAATGCAGCAGCCTATCATTAAGGCCGTGCAATTTGAGGAGCATTTTTTCCCTGATTTGAGGGTATTAGAGGGATGGGTGTCAGCCCCAACAGCACTGGATCCTGGGCTTCTGTGTAATGTGCTAGAGGCATCACCCAGTTGTGCTCTCCACTGGCCTCAAATTTAATAGGGGCTGTAACAAACCCCAGTGGGGAGGCAAAAAGCCAAATGGTTTGAGCTCCTTCAGGACGGCCCAGGAATGTGAGTGTTTTCCCTGAACATTCAGATCCCTAAATTCACCCACACAGGGCTCAGGGAAGAGTGGTCCTTCCTGAGCCAGGACCACTCCATCCCAGCAGGAATCAATAAGCCCTGATAGTGGCATCTTCTGCCTAGAAGTTAATTTAACACATGAATTAAGACAATTCCTCAGAGGAGGCAAGTGCAGCACATGGATTTGGGTACCATGCAGCCGGGAGAGCGGTAGTGATTTAGTCTGTGATTCTGCTGCGTGCAGTGGAAGGCCCCTCCTTCCCTCACCCTAATGCTGATGATGCTCAGCAGCAAAAAGAGATTTTAATTTATCAAAAAATATTAAAGAGGGTGCCAGGGCAAGAAGCAAATCTGGATTATATCTTTGGACACATGTGGGAATCACAGCCTGGGTGCTTAGATCCCCCACTTCCCAACCTAAGCTGGTGATTTATTCCCACAAGCTGTTTCGTACATTTGTGGCTGGGGCTGTGTTGGAATGAAGGTAGGACAAATCCCTTCCCATACCAGGGATGAGCTGTCCCCCCTGCCATAGGGCTGCCCATGGGGTCCTCACTGCTGTCCCCAAAGAAGGGGCGACTCAGGCCCCGTGTCGCCCCCAGGATGAGGCAGGTGATGGGGAGGGAAG
>JBCJKH010050513.1:7424-54294 GCA_039877255.1 Loriculus beryllinus | reverse complement strand
CCAGGTTGGACACAGGGGCTTGGAGCAAGCTGCTCCAGTGGAAGGGGTCCCTGCCCGTGGCAGGGCTTGCAGCTGGAGGAGCTTTAAGCTCCCTTCCAACACAAACCAGGCTGGGATTGTATGGTCTAGTAATTAAAGTGCCTCTCAATTTCCCTTGGACTAAGCTTAAGTGGGGAGATCTTTCAGTGTCCTGACACATCCACAGCACTTTTTCTTGTCTGGGCTCTTTTGTAGTTGTATTTTTGATGGGGACTTTCATATCCAGTGGTTCGGTGTTAGCATTTTCCTCACATTTGAGTTTCCAAATAAAGGTAACCCATAAAGTCCTGGTTTTAGATCCTTTGATTTCCCCCTTTAAAAATCAGTGCTTCACTAAAGGTCACAGTGCGAATCGACCCAAGACAGAGCCCATGACTCAATCAGAGCTTTCTGTCTCTCGTTGTTCATCAGATGTTTTATTTATATCTACTCCACTACTCTGTGTCCTGTGCCTGTCCTGCAGGATTAGACGTGCCGGAACACCATTGCAGGCGCAGCAGAAGGGAGATTAGAACATTTGTGGTGGCTTTACATCCACATCCTCCAGTTCTTGTGGGTTTGTGTCTGCCCCCTTATTTCGACACTTTTCCTCACAATAGTACATATGGTGACAACGCTCAGAGCCGTCCTGCAAAGTCAATGTGACGAGGGTGTATCGTTAGGTTTGGTCCTGTTTTTAAGCAGCCTTGTTTACAGGCATTGTAAAGATGATTCATCTCCCTCTTAATGCTAACCAGCTTGGATGGGCCGACATCTATCTCGCTTGGTTCTAGCGAGCATTCCTATCCTACACATGGTGCAAATCAAGTGTCCTTCCAACTTGAAAGAGCTTTGAGAGAGCAGGGCCTGCTGACGCATCGCTTTTGTTCTTGGGGGAATTGTTTCCATTGTGCTCACAGAAAGAGGAGGGAAGTTGAAAGCTCTGCTCGTGGCCAGTTCGCTCCATAACTTGCCTCGGTTGGGGGCATTCGTGTTTGTTGGAGCTCTTCTGGCTTTGGGTTGCTCCTTACGTTTCCTGGCTCTTCTGGAGGCTAATTTGTTCAAGCCTTCGGTTCTTCATGTCTTTTATCATCTGCAGTTCGTTCTTTAATAGGGACATTGTAACCAAGTTGTTCCATTATATTTGCAATTAGCGTAATTATTCCTTTCCTTCAGGATCTTGTCTGGCACTGTATTCCACCCCGGAGATTGCTGTGGCTTTATGGTGGCTCTATTTATCCATTAATGTATAGCCTAAAAATGCTTTGTTGTCGTAAGTGTACGCTTAAGAAGGCTTCAGAGTATTTTACAGCTCAAGACCTGACCTTGTGCGAATGGAGGAAATGGGGATTTGTCTGTGGCCATCAGTGAAAGCTGAGTTGGGTTCTTGGAAATCCTTGTAAAAACCTGGGAGGATTTGGTGCATGGAGTCAGAGACAGCGTTTCATTCAGCTTCAGGGCTTAGTTCAGTGTTGATGGTTTCCAAAGAGCTTCATCTGGTTGGACCCATACAAAATGAGGCTTCAGGGGTTCTTCAGGCTACTCAATCCTCTCCTTGGCTGAGGAGGTGCTTGGTCTCTCCAGCAGCAAATGTATCTATGCTGGTCCTGCTTGATGGTTTTCTAACTTATCCTTGGAAATGATCATAGAACAATAGAATAGTTGGGGTTGGAAGGGACCTTAAGATCATCCAGTTCCAACCCCCGTGCCATAAGCAGGGACACCTCACACTAAACTATGGCACCCAAGGCTCTGTCCAACCTGGCCTTGAACACTGCCAGGGATGGAGCATTCACAACTTCTCTGGGAAACCTGTTCCAGTGCCTCAGCACCCTCACAGTAAAGAACTTCTTCCTTTTATCTAACCTGAACTTCCCCTGTTTCAGTTTGAACCCATCGCCTTTTGCCCTATCACTACAGTCGGTGATGAAGAGAAGTTGGTTCAAATGAGTGAGAACTGAAATGCTCCAGCAAACTGCCATGGAAAACTTTGCTAGAGGAGTTTATTTAGTTTGCTGAGCTGGTATCAACTGTAGGTAGGACTGGTGAGCTCTTTCTGGAGGAGATTTCAGCCTGAGCTTATCACAGTGGTCCTGCCGCGTCAGTGTTGCTCTGTGGTCACCTGTGATATGATGAGAAGGTGCTGCTGATGCAGAGCACTCTGCCCTAGGTTGTGCTGCCAGGTGTGGGACAGGTGGGATGTGGGAGCTGGGAACGAGGTGGGAGCCCACTCCCCTCCTTCAGGTCTATTTAATGGATGAAGCCATCCTATCTGTAAGTTCATTCCTGCTTGTTTCCTGCAAAGAGGTGCTGCTGGTGAGTGCTGGGAAGCTGTGTGTCTGGGGGAGTTTAGCTGTGGGGATGGTGGGGTTGTGTGCTGGGGTTTGGGGCTATGCCGCTTGGAGTGAGAGAAGGTGATGCAGTTTTCAGAGGAGAAATCGTAGAGCAGTAATTTAACACGAATAATCATGTTTATTTGGCTTGAGAGCAGCCAAGCCTGGGGCAGGAGCCCTGGGGCTGCTTTCATGGAGGATGCTGGTTTTCAAAGATGCTGCTTATTCCATGTGTAGGGAGGATTGGAGTGCTGCTGGGGGCGCAACTGGCACCTGGAATTGTTTCCCTTTGCTCGTGGACTTGTTTCCCCTGAAGATATGTGATAAAAAGGAAAACTCAGACAGATAAAGGCAGTGTAACTGAGTGCTTTGTTTTGGTTTTAATGCTTTATTTGCTGCTTTAACTTGTGCCTTGCCAAGTATTGAAAAACCTGAGGGTTTCCTAGCATATGACCACTCTGAAGCAGCTCTTGCTGGCTTGCTTCCCTTACCCTAGAGCCCTTCTTTAAGTGATGGGAAGAGGCAGAATCAGCAAATGATCAACCTTTATGTAGTTTAGGGCTGAAAGGGAGCATGTAGGTGTGACAGCAGTCAGCTTTGTGAGGCAGCAGCCTCCCTTGGCTGGCCCTATGGAAGTGCTCATCCACATGACCACCAAACCCCTCATGGGGTGCAGCCTCTAAGTGGAAGCAGCCTGTGTGGCATGGTGGGTGCCTAGGAAAACTGCAGGCAGAGGGATGTGCTTGTCTGAAGCACTGGCTGCTCCCTGTGGCTGCAGGGATGCTCTCATCTCATGAGGAAGGCACAAGCTCTCAGGGAGCTGTATCTGGTCCCATGTCTTTGCTTGGCTCTGCGGGAGGTTTTATGGGGGTGCCCTGGTGCAAGTCCCTGCATGTTATTCCCCTTGTGTGACCACAAAAGCAGCTCTCAGGCAGCCCTCACCCCTATGGCTGCAGACACGAGTACATACATGCATGTGTACATGCTTTGCCCTGGAGGAGTGGTGGATGCTGAGTGCAGGCTGCAGAGCCTTGTGGTGGGTCATGGCTCTGGGCTAATTCTGCAGCAGAGCACGGATACAGCACCCTCAATAAGGTGAGAGGTGTCAAAGTGTACAACCCCCTGACTGCCTTGCATCAGGAGCTGCTGCTCTGCTCATGGAGCTTGCTCTTGACAGCAGATGCTTGCTGGCAGCCAGCTTGGGCAACTGGGAGCTGAGAAAAGCTCTTAGCTCTGGTTTTGGCTTGGTGGCTGAGCCCCAGAGGAGGGCTGGGCTGTGGTTAACCTGTTGGTTGAATGAGGGAGATGCCATGCAGCCAAAAGGCTTTGTCAGCCCCTTGCAGCCTGCAAAGCCTCTGCCTTGGGGTGCTTTAAAGGGTGCAGTACATCTCAGAGTACAGCACAGGGTGGGTGCCTTCCAGCCTAGGTGATTTGAATGGCTCTGCTTTTTGTCCTGATTTGTCCCTAGCTGTGGTTTATCCTTCCCCTGCTCTAGCCCCATCCAGGGCTTGCTGGGCTGGGGACTTTTGCTCTGTGAACATGGATGTTTGAGAAAGCTGAAGTGTCTGATTGACCCTTTGAGGTTTTTCTTAAGGAAGAAGGTTTCTATACAATTCCAGTCATGAATCAATCCGAGGGGATGCATTTTGCTGCATCAGTTAAATAAAAGATCATTAAACCTGACAAATG
Source organism: Loriculus beryllinus (assembly GCA_039877255.1). NCBI lineage: Eukaryota > Metazoa > Chordata > Aves > Psittaciformes > Psittacidae > Loriculus > Loriculus beryllinus. The sequence continues at coordinate 50,254 of JBCJKH010050513.1, read as the reverse complement.
TTTCCCAGCTTGCCTATGTTTTCATGCAGTGTTCGGCTATAAATATGATCTGTGCTTATAACAACATAAACAATGTGCTACTCAAAAGCAGGAGCGACTATATACACCTCTCTTCTTTTTATTTTTAAGCTGCCCAAGAAATATATACATGCATTCCTAATGCATTTACTTAAGCAGGAAGCAGAAGAATAGTTTAAGATACTGTTTCAGCCTATTGTGAGTTATGTGCTCTGCAAAGATTGTTTCCTTTGTGTAGTAATTTTTTAAACACAGAGAAAAAGCTGAAAAATCTTGTCAATTCCTTAATTGTAGTAAAGATTTGCAGCAATTTCCACTGCTTTTCCCTCTCAAAGTGACATCTGAGACTGTTGATAAGGGGAAAAGCAGATTAAATAGTCCTAATTCTTTGGAGACTAATACTACGGAGGCTAATTCCTCTTGCTCTCACCACCATGTTCGGCTGACTGGCTTGCTCTGATTTCCCCTGCCTGTGTGGAGATCTGAGGGGTGATGAATTGGAAGGCCTGGAGAAGGAGGGGGTCAGTTTCAAGAAGGAACACGCTTGATTTGTAGGCAAAGCTTGTTCTGGATTGGGTCACACCCTATACTTATGCAGGGATTTCTCCCCCCTCCACCAAAATATCTTTTGGTTGACATCACCAGTGAAATGGGATATCAGGGTGAATCTTAAATGATGCAGTGCTTGAGAGCTGGCAGCTGATGAAGCCTCATCTCTGGCAGAGTGTACAGTGGTCTGCAGGCACAACCTAAGGAGGCCAGCAGAAACCCTTCTGTAGGCTGTGGAGAAGGGCTGGGTGAAGCTTCTCCACCTATGAAAACCACCCCAGATTAGGGAAATGACCTCCTACTCAAGCCTGTTTGCAAGGGAGAGTGACAGGGGAGTTGTCCCATAGGTGCTTGTACCTGGCCAGAGGGATAAGTCTCCACTGCTGTGTCCTTCCCACGGCTGTGCAGCAACATCTAGGGCAATCCTCATCCTTTCCATCCTGTGATGCTCCTTTGTGTGCTTCCCAAGGGGGAGAAAAAAGGTTTCTGAGGACCTTGCTGCGCTCCCGCCCTGGAGCACAGTTCCTTGCCCTACCCCAGCCTACATCAAGGGCCAAGATAAGGACTTTGTGCCAAAAGCCGCAAAATACGAGCCAGCCAACAGGCAGGCTGCTGGAGCCAAGCTCTGCCCTCGGCCACGCTTGAGCACCCGTGGTGAATTTCATTTTTGTCTCTGGGTCAGGCAGGACAATTACTGAGCCTTTTGTGCACAGCAAGTGCTGCTCTGGTGGATGCAGGAGCCCCCTGAGCAAGCTGGGTGCTGGGAGCAGGGGGAAAAGAAAGGCCAACTGTTTAACTTGCGAGGTGCTTAGATGGGCTGCAAATAGCTTGGCTGGTGTGTATTCTCTCCTCCCATCACCCTGGTGCGTGTCTCACCCGGTTCCATGGGAACCTGGAGGGACCACTGTCTGTGCCCATGGCAACGGCCCCTCCGGTGCCATTCCTCTTCAGCCTGTGATGCCGAGCAGGGCTGTTGTGGTGGCTGGAGCCCACAATGAAGGTAAAGAGGGGAAGCTTGGGACTCCTGGTATCAGGAGTAAATTAAAGCTGGGTGAAGGATGAGGATCTGATGGCAATTTCCCCAGCCTGGGATCCTGTTCTGAGTCAATGGGGACGCTCAAAAGCCTGAGGAGCAGCTTTGTGGAGCATCCTAAAGCTGATGGACAGACCTCTGGTAGGCAGATAAAAGGCAAGGATTGATAAGGAAATAATTGTGATGGGGCTGGAGTGTAATTAAAACGGGGGTTGTTAGTCAAAAGTGAAAAGAAAAATGCAGCTTGAGAAAAGGCAGCTGGGAGCAAACAGGTGGGATGAACCCTGGCCCTTCCTCTTCCAGGGCATGGGGGTTCTCGAGGCTGATAGGCAGGACCAAATGCAACCTATGGATTGCTCCTTTGGAGCAGGTTCCTCCTTCAGCAGCATAAGAAGGTGACTGCTCACACCTACCTCTGGTAAGCAGGGAAATACGGTGCTCCAGGCATTTCTTCAGTGCCCTGCAGGGTCCATGGCATGCAGATACCATGACTGAAGACAATGGGGTTAGAAGAGATGCTCCAAATGGCTGTAGAGTTTGTTTGCCCAGCTTGCTGGTAGACTCCTATTAGACTGCTACTCTTACAGCTTCCTTAGGATATGTAGGGATGTTCTAACAGCCCTTGCAAGGGCTGACCCCAGCTGGAGGCACTTTATGGGCCTCTCCTCCCATCCAAACACCATCCAAATGTAGAGAACTGCTTTGTCTGGGTCCCTGACACAGCACTGCTCTGGGTGCCAAGTCACACAGCATCGTTTCTGACCCCTTGCTGTGGTGCAAACACAGCAGTGGGTGCAGTAACCCCTGCGGCTCAGCGCAGGGCTTGCACAGAGCTCCCATGAACCATCCCCCAGTGAAGGAGGATCTGCTGGGGGTGATGGTGGGAGCTGCAAGGGATGAGGGAGACATCCTGCTCCCCACTCCCTTCAACACTGACCCTGTGAAGGGCTTGGGGCTGCGCATGGGAGCTGAGTAACTGAAACCGGGTACAGCAACTGCACAACCGCTCTCATTAGGGCTGTTTGTTTTTTGCAGTGAACTGTGTGTCACACTGAAAGCTGATACTGCAGAGAGAAAACAGTGTCCTTTCTTCCCCCCACCCCCTCATGGAAATGAAGGGGCAGCATATATTTACTTGTAAAGAGATATGGGTGACTTGGTGGAATAACAAAGGAGCTGTTAGAGAAGCAAAAATTCCCAAGTAGGGAGAATAAGTAGAGGTTTTATTCTTCCTAAATCACATTCTGCTTTTATTAAGCACAGATACAAGCCCAGCAGTAAGGGATGTGTTCTTGTTGTGCTCAAAGGGGCATGTGACAGAGAGAGAAGGTGGCACAAGCAGGGCAGAGCTGAGTCTTGCCGTGTTGGTATGTGGACAAGTCACCTCAATCACTCAATCCTCAATCACTCCATTGTTGATCAGGAGCCTTATAATCCTATTGGAATTGCTATTGAATGGACAGAGGGACTTGGAGATGTGGTTTGGAGAAGGACCCAAATTTCTTGGTTCTTGCAGGAACATTAGAGCTGGCAAAAGAAGTGTTGCAAGAAATAGGCTGTCTCTGAAGGTTCTGATGCCTCTTGCTTCTCCTCTGACTAATACTAGGAGAGGGCAGGGGTTGTGACACTGGAAACCATCAACAGCTTTGTTTGAGTTTCCTTCTTCCCTTGTAAATGCACTTGGTGAGAGCTTTGTGTGGAGCCCTCCTGTGTTCAAGCCAACTTGTGTACAGCAACAGCACCAGGGCAAACTGAAAATGAGATCAAACTAAACATAGGAGTGACCTGCAGCAAGCTGAAGTGACTTTGTTGAGCTGTACCTTTCTTAAAGGATAGATGTGTCCAGCACTCTGGCATAGGTAGGCAGGGGAGTATGTGTGTGTATATATATATATATAAAAATATATATATTAAAAAATATATAAAAATATATGTTTATATAAATATATATGTATCTTCTCACACTCACTTTATTCTAGCTCTTATCTTGTGCCTAGATCCAGTGGGTGAAGTGCATTGTGTCTGCACTCAACAGGAAAGCTCAAAGGGAGCTCAAAGCAGTTGCCCTTTGTTCTTGTTTTGGTTTAGTCTCATTCACTCTGAAAGGCTATTCTGGTTGCGTTTCCCCCTCCATGCCCTACCTACCCTCTCCTGTGCTGTTTCTGTCTGCCTTTGCTCAGAGGTGCCGCCAGCGCTATCTCAGAAAGGAGCTGCAGTCAATGCTCTGATAAATCAGCTCATGTTTGTTCAGTGTAAAGCATCGCACTGTTCCCAGCTGCCGTGTTGGTTTTGGCTGTAAAGTGTCTTGCTGTTTTCTAGTTTCAGTCCAAGCCCTGGCTCCTGGACTACTGCAAGTCTGCCCATGAGTGCCCCCAGACAGACAGGGACCTTGGACCTGACCCGAAGTCTGCAAAGAGCATCTTTGGTGTTTAATCTGCTTCTTGCAGTTCTATACTTGGAACAAAAGGAAGCATACGTTTAGTGAGATGGCCAAGATAGAGCGGTAAGGGACTGACAGACAAGATTTAGTTGCATGTTCTTGCCTCTGTGATGGATATCCTTCATGGGTGTACTGCTCTTCAGTGTCTGAGATATAAGGCAAGGTGGGGACAACCCCAATTTGTTGTTTAAGAGTCATGCAAGGGTGAATGGATTATTTCACAGCAGTGCTAGAACCAGTGTAAAACTGTCTTTTTCATCTTCCATTGGCTTTTCTTTCATTGCCCTCCCCACAAAGCTTTTAATTTTCTATGTGGGTATTAAGCACAGGCAGCACATTTAAAATCAGTCTCTGCAGCTCTCAAAACAAGCCATAAATCCACACCTTGATGTGGAATCCATAATTTAGTCATGTCAGCTGGATTTTAAATGTATTTTAAAACCTAATAAAGGAACAAATTATAGGAGAAAAGTGCCAGCCTCAGTGGGTGTCATTGGCAGCCCATGGGCTGTGTAAAGCCCTGTTCAGCACAGCAAAGCTGCATTTGGAGGAGCTCAAGTAAAGTACTTGGCTTCTCACATCCAGTATCTAAATTTAATGTCCTTGGTATGATTCTTCTGCTGGCTTTTACAGATGCAGATATGAGTCTGAATGAGAGAAACATCAAGGGGGGGAAAAGAAATGCTTGGTTTAGGACAGGTAAGGGAAAACTCTGGAAAAAGAAAGGGCTGTGCTGTTGCAGTGGCTGATTGAGCCTGGTATCCAGCCTGGAGGAAGGTTACAGGCTGGTCCAGGAACCTGGTTGTTAAAAGAGCGGATTTTTCCATGGAAACAGTTACTACTGACTGTCTCATTCACAGTTTATTTTACTTGTTCATTAGTTCCAGGTGAACCCAGGTTTTTCCATAGTAGCTGGCCAGAATGGGCTTTCTGAAGGCTGGTCCTGGTTGTGGGAAGGAAACTGGATTTTTGCCCCATTTGAAAGCAAATGGCATCATATGTTGATGGAGCAAACCTGCAAAAATAACAAGTATCAGCAATCACAGCCAGATTCATTAAATCACCTCTGCTTGGATAAGCACCCCAAATTATTGGGGTTTCAGAGTTGCTTAAATAAAGCTTGTTGGATGCAGAGCAGTATTATCTCTGGAATAGCTTCCACTGAGGAACAGAGCAATCATGGGGTGGAGGTCAGGCATAAGTTTTGATAGCTTAGAAGCTTTTAAGAGCTCTTTGTTTCTGTTCTTGGAATGTGTTTGTCCTGTGCTAACTACAGCAAAGCCTGGGATGAACCTGCATCCACTGACATCTTCTTATCATGAGTGATCTGCGTGTCAAAACCAAACACAGGCCTTTCCTATGGGTTCCTAAGTTAACTCTGGGTTTATGCCAGAAAGACGCAGTTTGATTTCATTGGGGTTTCTAGTCAAGGCAGTGATGAACCTAGGCATGTAGAACTAATTCTTATGCACTGTGGTGTCATCCCTGGTTAAACCCACCAGGACTACAACAGAGCTATATCTAATTTTGTATGAAACCAGATATTTTAAGTTTTAGTGCCAAATGGCGTAGGGATGAGGGTGAAATTCATATAGGACATGATATAAATCACTGCTTAGCATTCTTGGGCTTCTACAATCACATCTAGTGATCAATCCCTGCTCCCACAGCTACACAAATGTTACTAGTGTTGCATATGCAAGGACATAAGCAAAAGCCATATTCATGATGAATTCCACCCGAGGACGCAGTGAGAGCAGTGCCTGCCAACCGGGAGGATGAGGTCATTGCAGGAATTCCTTACATTCTGCCTTCTGCAAAGGGTGCCTGAGCAACAAGAGTGAAACAATAACAATAACCAGCAAATGAGAAGCTCTAAATGGCACCGAGTCTGGGCTTTTTCTTCCCCCTTACCCCTCTCCCCAGCATAATATGGAGAGAATAAACTGTTAAATTAGTTTTTGTCCTGATGGTGACTAATAAGCCCTACAGACAGCTCTGTTGCTCATTAGGACTGTGTATACAGGGGGCTGTAAAGGCAATGAGCTGGGGCCAGAGGTACTCCCAGTGGTATCCATACTATAGGCCAAGTGATGGGGAGGCTTGAGAGCCGCTCTGAAGCTCTGCCATCCACACTGCAGCTTATTAACCATAAATAAAAGCAATTCTGTGAGTACTGAAGCTGCTAGAGCTCAGTTTACTGTTGATTGGTGTCTGGTGGCTCGTTCAGCTTTTATTAATTGTATTAAAACTGCAGCGTGAGCTCTGTCCTCCTTAGATGCTAGAAAACCCAGGCTAGTAAGATATGTTGCTGGAGAAAGTTCCTCAGTGTATGGCAATCCTGTTCACGGTTTGTTTCTTCTCCCCTTGTTAGGGGCCATGCTTGACCTCTTTTCCCTTCCCTATGAGGTTTCCTGGTGTGCAAAGAGTTGATTTTTATGCTACTGCCTCTCTTTCACTGGGAATGTTAATTGAGCTCTTTCCCTCTGCCCACTTTCTTTTCCAACCCTGAAGTCAGTTGTATCTCGGATCTCTAGTCCCTGTTGAAAGTTAATAACGGGCTCAAATGCTGGATATGATGAAACATATGTACAGTGTGACTCCATAAACCTTGTTTCCTTTGGAAAATAGGATAAAAGACCTTAGTAATGAATTTGAATCCTTGTGATTAATGAGCAAAGCCAAAGAGCCCTCATTTTGCTCACAGCTGTTCTGTGGGCAAAGGCTGCCTATATTTGACAATTTTATTATTTGCTGCTGTTTATTCTTTCATTTCTAATATGGGAGGCTTTGTAGTTTTTTCCATAGATATTGGGACTTTAAATCATCCAGGCTCTGACCTCCTGTATGACACAGACCAGAGAATTTCAGCCCTTATTGAACCCAATAACTTGCATTTGACACAAGCATGTCTTCCAAAAACCCATCCAGCCTTGATTTAAAGGCAAGAGATGGTAGCTGCCTTGGGAATTACTAGAAAAATAAGGCTTCTGCAGCTGCCTTGGTGTTTAATGTTAGTCTCAGGGGAGAAGGGGGAAACAACAACCCTTGCTTGTTTTAATGTCTTGGCAGCTCTAGTTTATGACCTCGTGCTGTTGGTATTATCCTCCAGCATTTAGCAGTGTTTTCCTGACCAGTCCTTGCTCTGGGTGTTTGTTATTCTGGGCACTTATGTGTTTTGGGAGATGCCAGGTAGGTGAAAATGTGGAGGTCTGACTTTTTCTTCAAGCACAAATGGGCACTGCAAGAGCTGTGTAAGCACCTTCCCGCTGGGACACTCGCACCTCTGGAAGGTCCATGGTTTCTCTTGTTTTCTAGGAAAAATTAAAGCGCTGCCTTGATCCCTGTCTTTGCAGGACTCTTATCTACTTGGATCTGAGCTCAGGCCATGACTTCTTTTAGGGAGGTTCCCCAGACAACTGCCAGATGGCAATTGCATTCAGTTCCTCCGGTCCGGCTGGCTTTGAATCACTGACAACAGGGTAATAACTGCATATTCCTATCCTTTAAACCAGCCAAATCCTGAGCTGGGCTTTCTTCCTTCCTTGTCCAAATGTTTGAATAAGTGAAGCCAAGTTTTCTGTTTTTTTATGAAATAATATTGTCTTGATTCATGTGGATGTTAAATAAACATGGAAAATAAACAGACTGTGAAGCAGGACTGAATGCAAAGCTGAATTCCCATGGTCCCTGGCTTTGAGGATCTGGTCTCCTGACCTTCTCCATGTCTTTCAGATAGACAGGCTGCTGTCATTTTCCCACTTCCATGACTTTACAGGGAAGAGGTTCAGGACAAGCAAGACCCAGAACAGACTTCCACATACCAGTTAGCTCCTGAAGCCAAAAGGTCCTGTGTCATTCCTGGTTTTGGACCTCCAGGCGTTAACATCCTGGTGGTAGAAATGCCTTTCTTAACATCCATCCTCAATCTCCCTTGCTGCAGCCTTTGCCTCTCTGCTGTTCCCTGCTGGAGTAAATCTTTTGTCTCTTGTCACAGCATTCTCATGGTTGAGCACTGTTCCATTTCCTCTTGGCCTCTTCTTTCCCCAGCCCATGGAGCAGTCACTTTTTGGGAAGTGGGGCTGTTAAACGGACAGAAGTTTGGAAGAACCGCTCTCACTTCTATCCCAGGCCTGTCCTGGTGACCCTGGGCCAGTTCTTCCAACTTGGCTTGGCCCTTCAGTTTTTGTCTATTGTTGAGCAGTCATGTTCTCTGGGATTCCCTCTCTCTGTGCTGGACTCTGCTTTCCAAGTAGGACACTCCAGGCTGGAATATGTCCTTTTTGTTTGTTGGGTTTTTTTCTGGCACTATTCCCATCTCTCCCTGAACTCAGAAACAACCCCTGCAAAGCTTAGAGCTACATCACCTTTCTGTGCTAGCCTATTGCTCTTTCCCCGTTCCTATACCTCTGCCTGCCCTCGGTTGGGGTTGCATGTGTAGTGCTCTTCTCTTTTTCCACCTTGGAGTAGGGTTCATGTCTCCATATGCTTCCCAAAGCCTCAGGCTGTGAGGGTGCTTTAGAAATAAATCATTCTATCACCCAATTGCTGTATTGTTTAATTACCCCCTACTTGATGGAGATGTCTGGAAACATAAACAGAAGGGATTCCAGCAGCTCTCCCAGTGTCTGAATGTTTGAACCACATTGCGTGCTTCATGCTCCATCCTTTGCCACCCTTCCAACATCTGCCTGTCTCTTATTTCCAGTGCAGTGTTGCTCTCTGCACACTCGATTCTGATGATGTTTGGGTTTTTTAAGTACTTCTAACCAGGAAGGGTGGCTGTGAAGCTGGAGGGAACTGTGTGCACTTGTAAGCACTACACTTCTGAGGAAAGATGGAGCTAATGGGCATGTCCCCCAGCCCAAGTGTATAGGAATTTCCAGCTATTGGACATTTATCTCTCCACATACTTAAATTTACTAATATATTTTAGCCTTGATTAATGAGTTTCATGAATCATTAGTGTCTCTAACTTCACCTGTGCTGTACATGTATCGTGTTCTCTTGCAGCTGACTGTGCTCCAGGGGACGGGCAAGCATGGGCATGCTTCATTTCATGACCTCACACAAACCAATTACCCCATTTACAAGCAGCATTATGCTGTGCTGAGTCAAAAGCCAGTTTTACAGCATTTTAACACCAGGAGTTAATGTTTCTTTTCTTTCCCTTTCAAGAAAGGAGCTGTCATTCATCCTTTCCCTTCTTTAAACCTGCTAGATAAATCTGTTCTGACTTCTCTGGTGTGCCTCGGTGAACTTCCCTGCAGGTTTAGGCTGGTAAATAATGAGAGAATTTGGGTTACCTTTCTTTCCCATCACTTCAGTAACAACATGTGTGTGTTCTTGAGTTGTCTCCTTTTAATTTTCAAGCTTAATGAAAGGCTAGGATGCAGTCATGGGGATAAAAAGGTACTGCATTGAGAACACTGCTGTTCCAGGAGCACTCAACTCTGCAGTACCTTTCGAAGTCCCAGGTACTGCCTTTGACTCTGCTTTAATGAGGCACTTCAAGGTTCAGAGGATTATCCAGAGTTTATCCAAACTTATTTGAAGCTCTTGGTCTGGACTGAGAGCTGGAAACTTCACAAAATTAGAAGCAACTTGTATGAGGTTTCCACTGCTCCTTGGTTTTGCCAGAGTGGAGGCATGATGAGATCAGCTTCTCTTGCAGTCTTATGGCTTCAGGTGATGCCAAAGCCAACAAAATGCAGAGATGTGCAAAAATGCTGGAATAAAGCATGGTAAAAATAAAGGTTGGCTTGATGCTTTCAAACCTCAGTAAGGGATTGGCTTGAGTCTGGCTGATTCAGCTTTGGGGTGGTTGTTTCATCTGCTGAATCCAGGACCAAAGGCCCAGCGAATGCCAGGAACCAAACCCTGATCATGGTGTGGTCACTGCAAGAGGTGGTGTGGCCTCTGGAGCTCTGTTGAGGACCTTGTGTTCCTCCTGCAAGGGAGGGACAGGAGATGGCTTGAACTTTGTCCAAGTCATAAGGTCAGACCCAAACTTGGATTTGTTTTGTTTGGGTGTTTCTTCTACTAACCTTCTATCAGTGGCAGAAGTGGGACTGGGTTCCTCCTCAAAGCACTTGAAGTGGATGCATTGACCCTCTAGGGTCTTTCAAGCCACTGGCTAGCTTTTGTGGCAGCAGTGCACTGCCACGCCAGACCACGCTTGCTTTGGCCAAATGGGATGTCTATTAGAGCAGCTTCAGCTTTCTGAAAGCCCCAGATGATTCTGCAATCATGAGGAATATGTGCTGATGAGCCCTTGATCTACTTATGATCCTTTGGCCAGGGGTTGTCATTCTGATGTTCCAGCTCACTTGCTCCACTCCTCACAAGCTTGGCGTGATGCTAGCAGGGGTTGCAGGAGGAAAGTGAACGGCTCTCTCTGGTGCAGTGAATCTCCTGGGATCCACAACAGGCCAAGGAAAACTTTATTCCCTTTCCTTGTGCTGTATTGGAGGTGGTTCATTAACCCATCAGCCCTTTGCTCTGGCTGGCAGCTGTGGAAGTGTCACTTCCTCCCTTCCTCTGTGAGATGAGAAATTCATGTGGAATTAAGTATATGCCCCTGAGAGGATGCCTTCTGCTGGAGGTGAGGACCGGGCTGTTGTCTTTCCTAACTGAGAAGTTATCTTTGACTCTGTCCTGCACTTTGATCTTTCTTTCCTATTTGGTGAGAGGGGTTTAGCTTTATGTAACTGTTCTCATTCAGTTGCTGTTTGGGTGATGGCCAACTGTTCTCAGTCTGGAACCCTAAGGAAACAGGAGGCTGAAGCAGCGGTAGGATCATTAACTTGGACTCACCACCTTCTGTAGTCCACACACTGTATATTCTTCCTCCTCTTGATTTGGAGATTCCAAAAGGCTTTTCCACCTATACAAACCCTCTCTGGTAGAAGCTTGGAAAGGTGAAGCATCTCCAAATGCAAGGCCAAGTGTCCATGCAGGCGGCAGTGGAGAGGGCAACCTTCACAAAAGCATGGAATGATGTGGTGCCTATCTAAAGGGGGTGCCTATCTAAAGAAAGGCAAAGCTCCTATTTAAGCCAGTAGGAAACATTCTTGGGTTCGGGATTGCAGAGTTTGGCCCCGTAGATGTTGGTAATGTTGGTTTTGTGGTTTAATCCATGGGTCCACTTTGAAAATAAGAACTTTCTTAAAACAAACAAGAGCTCCCTCTTCCCCTCCTCTCTTCAGCTCCAATGAATAGCTCTTGGCTCACCCAGGCCCTCCTCCCTGCCGCGGCATGGCACAACTCCCCTGTCAGCAGCACATTGTTCTCATTGACTTTTATTATTCCATGAGCTAAATTACTGTGTGCTTTGATCTCCTGTCAGGCTCACTGCTCAGAAAGGGAGGGGAAAGGTTGGCTTTTTTGTTTTGCACCTCCCTCACTCATGCAGAAAGGTCAGGCCATGGAAGGAGACAAAATGCCAGGGAGAGACTGGGAGGTTTTGGAAGTCTTCAGTAGAGAAAACATGTCAAGGTAAAGTCTCAAGGAGACAATAGCTGCTAAATAGCTTATATCCAACCTCATGCCACAGTACCACCCATCCCTGTGAGCATGATGCTGACTTGAGTGCTATCAATGAGTAGCAGAGAGCACAAATAAGGTTTGGAAAGCATTAAGCCTATAGAGTTTGTGAATGATGGGAAACAGACACCACTCTACCCAGGGTGAGACTCACCCTGCTCTTAGACTAAGACCTGTCCTATGAGATATGCCAAGCTGCTTGGGGAGAGGAGATGCTCTAGCAGCAGCTCTTGCTTTGCTCTGGCAGGTCCTTTTGAGTGCTGCTCTTACTGTAAGTCTTGGTTTTCTCCTAGCCCAATACCTGTTCATGGGTTTTGCTTCCTGAGGTTCTCAACAGGCAGATGCCACCTCATCTCCCTCCCATGCATGGTGGTACTGTTGGTGGCAGACCTACCATTGTCACTGTGCTTTGTGCAAGAGTGTAATATGGAAAGGCTTCCCTAAAGTGATCCTAGGCAATGGTGGGGATGAATCCCACTGTTTCCAATAAAGGGACTGTCTCTAAGCTTAGCAGCCATTCTCCTTGCCAGCTGAGTTAGTGTAGCCCTGAAGAAGATGGCCAGGCCAGAATTGGTGCAGGAAGAGTGTAGGGAAAAGCAGCTCGCTTCCACACTTACCTAATGTAAAGGTTTTGGATTCTATGAAATGAATTCTATGGCCCTTGGGTGTTAACTTGTGTGGAACAACTGAGCTGCTGGGGTTGTGTAAAGCTGAGAGAGCTTTCAGAGGGAAGTTGTCTGAGCATGTGAAAGGAGGGGGTGCGTTTATGAATAATGAACTCTGGTCTTGGGACTGGTAAAATTCACATGTGGTGCCTATTGCCAAGGGGTCTGTTAGGATAGCTCCCCAAGGGCAGTCCTTGCACTGCTACTGCAGTTCTAAAGCAGTCGCGATGGTGGGCAGTGCAACTGGGAGATGTTGCTCAAGGCCTTGGGATAAATGGCTTTGGGCTTGTCTGAGAGCCTCAAGGTCTCCTGGAGAAAGCAGAGGAAAGATAGATCCTGAGGGATCTGTTTCTATGACCACAGCAACTTCCTCTGACCTTTGCCTGCTCATCAGCAGGCAAGGATGGTTTGAGCCAGTGAAAATAACTCTAGTGCTGCACGTGATGTTAATGACCCCTCCAGAGGCTCAGCACCACTCAACACCCTTTTAATCTCCTGGCGTCCATACAGGAACAGAAGAGCTTGGAGAAAGCATGTATATTATCACATTGTAGAGCAGCTCCTCAAAATCTGAGGTCCTAAAAGCATCTAAACCTTCCCTGTGTTGTTCCAAGAGAGACAGTTTTAAACCTCAACTTAACTAGTAGGTCACACAGTAACGTGTCCTTTGATGAGCCTGTGCTGTCTTGTTACTGCTCTTCTGGAAGAGTGCCTGTGCTTTACTTGTTTCACAGATCCCACCACCTCTCTATCAGTGATTGCCAAGCTTAACCTGATACAGAAGTAGTAGCAAGATAAAAGCAGATGGCATCCTATATCTGATTTTGTATTCCTTTATCTTAGGTTGAATCCAAAGACATTATAATGGCCACATCCAATGAACAACCCCACAACAAGACCCTTATGAGCTGGATTTTGTTTTCTGACTGTTCAGGATTTGTATTCTGACTATTCAAGTGTAGGAGCTAAAACCTTTTCTGGACACTGCAGGTTCTGTTTGCAGGTCTGGATTACTCCTGGAAGAACCAAATGTTCTTGATAAAACCTGGATTTGTGTACCATGCAAATGCAGCGTCTCATTCATTTTACAACCCTCCAAGCAGAACCTGGGGATGTATTTCCTCCTAGTGTCTGATTTGTTGTCTTTGTAGTTACTCAGCAGATAATACTTCTTAATACCCACATTGGCAGTGCAATGCCTGGTGGGGTGTTTCTGCTGGCTTGTGGAATTAGTTGCAGATTGATAACAACCCAGGCCTTTGCAGCAGGGCTACGGTCCTGTTGAGCTCATGTTCCAGAATGTGTAGTCCAACTTGCAAGCTGGCACCTTGATTGAGTAAGGAAGGCCCTTGGAAAATATTTGACCTCTTTCATAACTGAGCTTAAAATAGGTGAAACTTCCTGTTCTTCGAAGGACATCAGTTTTGAAGGGCATCAGTTTACCTTAAAGCATGTGTTTAGTGAGTAGGATGTGAGAGAACAAGAGTGTTTCTGAAGAGTGCTTTCCCATGATCCAAACTGCTCTTATGTGTCAGTCAGTCCAGCTGCGCTGATGGATGTAGAAGAGCTTCATCTGTGTGGGGCAATTGTTATTTCCTACCTGTCTGAGCACCTTTTAATGGGAGCAAACTGATCACAGCCTGCATGGGATTTACCCTACCAGGACACCTCCTTGCTCTTGTGTCCTTGAAAGGGCTTAGTGGAAAACTGTTCATCTTGGGTTTTTTTTGACTTAGATGCTCTTATTCTCTTCTTGAGTAAATAGCTGGCTGCTGTTCATGGTATTCTTGGTGATCTATCTACCAAAGGAAATTACACTGTTGTTCACATTGACACCTCCGACAGTGTAAAAATAGCTGGGGTGAAATGCTGCCCATTAGAACAATTCTTGTCTCAGCTTAGTGCACCCTTATTCTGGGGAGAAAAAAAACATATAATGATTATAAACAGAAATAAAGGGATGTTTTCTTGGACTTTGAAAGCTTTTGACCTTAAAGAAGAATGCTCTATTTATAACAGCGGGACTGTGTATTTTTAAAAGCCTCAAGACACACGTGTGCCGGGGAGTCAGAGATGCTCTTGGACGTCAGCTTCTTTTCTGACCTCTGCTAGATTAGTGAAGATATAATTTGCAACATGACCCCAAGAATCAAAAGTCTCTTTTTATTAGAAACTTCGGAAATGATCTCACTGGGGAGTTTGAACTGATGAATGCATAGATAAGAAGTCCTCTATGAAGCTCCATTGGAGAATTAATGCACAGAACAGATGAGAATGTGGATGTATTTGGGACAAATCTTATTCATTAAGCTGTGCAGCTAGCGAACTAAAAAGAAATGAGTAATAGCTGAAGGATTTTAATACATAAATAGCTTTAGGCTAGTATTTGTCTAAATTTGAATTATTGAGCAAAGTATTTCACCACATGCTCAACTGAATACTTGAGTGTTTCCATGATTTTACAATATTTAGGTCCAAAAGGACCTATTCCACTCATAATTTTATTTCCTCCCAATATTGGTCAAAGAAATTAACTTCCTGGTTTTGGCATCGCCTATTGAAGCTTTAGCATGTGTTAGAGAGACTGAGCTTTAGCTACTGGAGATGCTGCTGTTGATTACTTTCCTATTTTAGGCAGCTGGGGTCACAGCACCTAAAAAATCCTTACTAAAAATGATTGTTTTGGGTTTTTCCTCTGTGCCTCCCACACTCGCTGCTCTGTGCCTCAAGTTGTTTGGTGGCTTGAGGGAGTTGCTGATTCATTGGTTTTCCCTCTGCAGCTGTACCTAACTTCTAATTAAGATTCCAGTGTGGGCAACCAGGTGGACAAACCTCACAGCAGAGGAGGGACAATATTTATCTTTGCCCCACGGTTACCACAGGTCTGTTACCACTGACAAATTTAGCTGTTACCTTTGGAGCATATGGCACCATGGTTTGCTGCAAGAGAACCTTCCAGTGCCAAAGCAAAAGGGCAAAGCGGTGCTTGCGGGAAGCTAGAGAGCATCTGCAAAACCAAACAAGTTTGTGACCATTTACTGGAATAAAAGTAGTGAGTCACTGTGGGAAGACAGCAAACTTAAGAGTCAAGTGCTGCTCCTTTGGAGCTTTTGAAGTGTTGGAGGAAGCCAGGCCTGCTATTCACTGTACAAAGATGTTAAATACAGCACTTAGAGCTCACTTGAGCAGCTTAAAAAGGTTTTGTCTTGAGGTGAACACGGAACTGTAGAACAAAACTCTGAATGGGTCATGCTTTTGCTTTTCCACCACAAAACACTGTCAAATCAAGAATTTCTTAGCGTCAGCAACTTTGAATTGGAAACAGCATTCTGCTGGGCTTCCGGGCATCTTAAAACAAGGTTGGGAGCTGGCTAAGACCCCATCCAAAATCAATAACTTGCACTGTTAGACACAACGTGACTACCTGGGCAGGCTGCTGTGTGCCCTGGCCAGGAGCTCTCTAGTGTGAGACAGTGGCTCCTGCTGAGCTCTTGCTGGTGTCTGCCATGCAGCTGTTTGCCTTTAGAAGTAAAATATATATATATATATATATATATATATATGTAAAGTAGTGGAAGGATGCTATTCAACAGGAAAACTTGGCAGTCGGGCATACCACCCACTTGGAGTGCTGGATGTGCAGCACTTAGTCCTCAGAAGCAGTGAAGGGCTGAAGTGCTTCACTGCCCTTGTGCTGAGGCTCTATTGAAGGCAAGAGTTTCGCTGAAACTGAAAGGGGAGAGCAGGAGGCAGCTCGGCTGCACCAGGTCTTCCTGGCGGGATGTGCTGTTAGACTAAACTACCTGCAGCACTATTGGACAGCAAGCGGGGGGAACCTGAGCTTTATAAACCGAGGGCACAGTTGCCAAGCCTGTAATCTCTGCTTATTATCTCCCTAATATACATCATCTGATTCACTGCCAGCACTTACTTCCGTCTCTCAGTCTTGCTGCACCCCCCCTTCTTCCTGCTTGTGCAGAAGATAAAGTGTGTTGTTATAACTGCAAATGGGGCCCCTGGGACTGCTCCTGGAACCTTGGCAGTAAATTGCCCTTCGTGTCTGCAAACTGCCTTTGACATCTTTGGAGTTTAAAATGTGAACTAGATAAAGTATATTTATCTTGCGTGTGTGCATATGTACATATACATAAAATGTATAAAGAATAAGAGAAATATCAATTGCAAATCGAAGTGAATAGTGTTATATAAAAGTATATTTTATGCTGGACATCACGTGTCTTAATGACAAAATGTCAGGGTATCCTGTGTGTGATTTTTACTATTTCCTCTCCACACTTGCTTTAATCTCTCCAAGACCTCTGGAAGCTCACATAAATGCAGTTTTGTCTTCTGGGTCAATGGCAGTTGGTCCCAATTCTTGTTTCCACTCTGGGTCATCTTGACAGGAATCCTGAGGGTGTTTTTATTTGATGTGTGGTTTCCAGTTTTTTCTGCCTTCCTCTGAAGAGGTCTTCAAGGATGGGGCTGTGTGTGCACAGCCCTTCCCTACATCCCTAATCCTAAGGAAGTGCTTCAAGTTGTGGCTTTTGGACCCAAAAACGAGGTGCCCAGAAGCTGTAGAGCTCATGTAATGCAGCAGGAATCCTGCCCTGTCCCTGGGTATTAAGGGGGAGCTGGGGGAAAGGGGCTTGAGGCATGAGGCTGAATGCAAAAGTCCATCATCCTTCTGATCCAAAGTGGAGAAAGCAATGCAGTGATTGTGCATGGGATTGAAATGCTCTGACCAGGGGAAGAAGTCTGTAACTCACAACCTGATAAGAGAAACAGCTTCACCTTCCTGCATTCAGCAGGTCCAAGCCATAAGAGAACCAAGGGCAGGGTGAAGGGTCCCTCCCCTCCTGCTTTGCTCCACAGGGTCCTTTCTGCTGCAAGCAGTCTCTAGAAACCACAGAGAGCAGCTGAAACAGAAAATACAACAGTCTTCTTCAAAGCTATAGATGCTCCTGTTCCTGGTGGGTGGCTGCTCTGCATTTATATGGGGGGGGAGTCACACCAGATCTAAGTGGTCCCTTTTGGCTTCAAAGTTTATAGCTTCATGGACGCCTCACAGCATGCACTGCAGGGCCTGTCTCTACTCGATAACGTGGCTGTATGAAAGAGTCATAAATCAAACCTGAAATCTGGCAGGTTTAATAATAAATCTCAAACTTGTGCCAGGTCTGTGAACTTTTCAGTATAACTGAGGTGCTCTGAGGGTGAACCTGAGAAGTTTGATGGTTGCGGGACGAAAACAGGCAGAACTTGTCAGTTTTGACCCCAAATCAAGGAAAATGTTGTGGTTTTGGCTAAGTGGGGCTTTGTGGTTTTTGTTAACCTGAGGCTCAAAGCAAATGTGTGTTTGTGAGAGGGCGGTGGGGGGAAAAGAGCATGAATTTAAATGGGAATGCTTTTTTGTCATGTTTCTCACTGCTTTCAGTTGGAAGAGGGTAGTGCAAGGAAGTGATCGTTTATCTCTGTATCAGGAGAGTAAATAACGCTGTGGAAACCCTATTTTGTTACTGTGAAGTTCATGTCCAGATTCCAAATCCCACGTAGTCTAACGACTGATCCTTTCAGATCACATTTGCTTCCCTCTCCTAGAGTCCCTTTGTGCTATACCACTACTAAACAGAAGCAATTCCCTGATGTAAGTTCAGGTGGGGGTTAGTGAGGAGCAAAGGGAGTTCCTTGGTAGCTCTGGACCTATTTTGTGAAAGAGGACACATTTCCTGCTTGGGGAACAGGCACCTTTGGGTACCAAGTTCCAAATGGAAATGATGCTCCCATGGTTTTTTCCCTACCTCTGATAGCACGGAGCAAGCAGCAGCACTGATGCCCCTAAACTCATCCTATGAGCCTTGCAGCAACCACAGTTGCTGTTGCTCAGCCTAGTAGTTGTATTCCCTGCTTTTACCCAAAGGGTCTAGTTGGGTCATCACCTGCACAGTGTATCTGCCTGGTGAGTTGCTCCAATGCTGCCTTGGGGGGATCTTTAGCATCTGATACTGCTTAAGTCTTGTTGGGACTTAATATTCTCTGAAGATGTGGGTCCTGGCTGAGACTTCAGTTCAGGCAGGTGCTCAGTGGTAGTTTCAAAGCCCCAAAGCACCTTTTTCAGAGAATTTTTTAGCAAGATATAAGGTGGTTCTATTGAAAATCTCACTAGACATCACTGTCTGCATCTTGTAGGCCCTATATGACTTCAAGAGTTATTTTATTGTTTATTAGGTTTTTTGATTGCTCTTGCTCACAGGACACAGCTGCTTGTGTAAGTAAATGCAAAATAGATGCATGAGTGAAATGTGCAGGGAAGTCCTTGGAATATGGGTCAGGGCAGAGGTTGGCTAAAGACTGAGGAGGAAACTTCCTGCTCTGGGGACAATAGCATGATTGATGCACCCAAAGAACTGATTTAATCCACTTGAATTATTTCATCATGAGGCAGAGAACAGCGATAAAGAAGCTTCCTCCTCTCTGGATTGATGCAGGGAGGCAGCAGATAACAGGATTAATGATCTGAGCCTGCGGTTCAGGTTTCATCCCCAGCCGCTCTATGAATCAGATGTGACCCTGCTGACTTGGTTGCAGTTATTCCAGAAGGGCAGGGGTTTAATGAAAGGTGGAATTGAGCCTCCTGATCTCAAGGAGACGGGCTTTCTGGGCATGATTAATTTTTCCAAGTCAAACAGATCTTTTGGGCCAGTGAACAAGTCTTTGTTCAAAGCTGGCAGGGACGTGTTAGGAGGAGGAGATTCCCCTGCTCCGGGTTAGACCCCTTGGGGCCTGCTCATCTCAAATTAGGATGTCGTTTATAAGTAATGAGATGTTCATTGTGTGTGCGAGTTGTGTTGGACCTGCTGGTTTCAGCCTGGGAGTGTTCATTAGAGTTGGAGCCGCACGGATTTCTTCTTCTTCTGCTCAGATGCAGTTTTTCCACTTGTAGGAAACACTTGAAGCAGGAAGGAGAAAAAAGTGTGTGTGGGGTGGAAATCTTTTCCTTTTCAGCCAAGTTGGTTTCCTGATCCAACCTGCTGTACGGCCACATGAACAGTAGGGCTGGTGCAAGGGCTGAAGCAGGGGCATGTGGTGGGGAAGGGATGCTCCTTTTTGGCAAAGGGCACGTCAATGCTGGACTAACGTGTCCCAGTAAAGTCCTGCTGCACAGAAATACTTGGGAGGGCTCCTCCAAACTCAGCTGCATTCCCTTTTGCTCTCATCTCTTGGTGGTTTTTCCATCTGGAAGGACCCAAGTTGTGGAAAAGAGCTGTTCCCAGAGCCTGGAAGTGAGCCCTGGGTAGTAGGCTTAAGCCCTAAAATATGCATGTGAACGTAAATTGTGAGCACCTCCAACGCGCAGGCTGTTTGGATCCATGGCTCTGGCCTTGGCCTCCTCTCATGATGATCAAAAAGGGGTGGAAAATATTTATTCTAACAGATTGTGTGCAGCTGTTTTAATGAAGCATTTATGTTCTAGGCAAACTTTGCATTGCCCCAAAATGGGACATATGTGTTTTATAAATATACCATTATGAAGAATTGGGGAGTAAGAGATTCTGGGTCCAGAAGGCTAATTCTCCTACACTTATTTATTTTAATAAGGAGTTTATATGTTGGAAAGCAATGGTGTTTCAAAAAGTAAGTGTGGGGCTTTCCAGGATGCATCAGTGCTTCAAAGCTGCAGCAGTGGAGAATTAACCTTTCCTGATGCAGCAAGTTACCTCTTGATTGTGCATACCTCCCTATTTAAAAATGCTTCCACCCCACTTTGAGCTAGAAAATACTGATCAGGTATGCAGCCCTTCTATAGGAAGGTGGTATTTAGAAGATGGTTTTATTGTGGGTTTGGAGGCAAATCCAAGCTTTGAAATGCTTTCAGTTCTCTGCTTCCTACCAGATGATTAAAGAGACGAGACTGAATCATGAACTCCATGTGTCAAATCCCAAAGTGCATTTCCTAGGCAAAACTGTCAATTGCTTGATGGTTGGTACAAGTTTGCTGGAAAACAAATTGAAGAGGTGTTTTGGGGGGCTAATATCCTCTTTATCTGCATGTCAGCTCTGTGTCAGGTAGGAAAGCAAAATGTTGTTCTGGAAAGATTTCTCCTTACCACAACCACTACCTTCTCCAGATCTCAGGAGTCTTGTAATTCATTAAAGGGCTGGTGCGAACACAAGTAAAATGCATACAAAAGGCACGGATGCATTCTCTTTGCCAAATAAAACTGGAGGTCCTCCCTAGCAAGTTGTTGAGAGTTAAACTTTGCTTCCTTATTCAAATAGCATGTGGCCTGCTGATCTGGAGAGGTTGTCATGGTTATCCCACATCAGCTGATGTCATCTCCTTTGCTGCAGAAATAAGTGCTTTTCAGCTGACCAGTTCAGGGTAAAGCTGTTTAAAATGCTAAGGCAGCCAGAGCGGCTCACTGGGGTCTCTGCTATGAGGGAACATAGAAAAGCTGTGAATCGGATGGCACTGCTAAATGTGGAGGTATTGATGGGGAAACCAGTACGGACATGCTTGGATGGGGCAGCCCCAAAGGTATTTGTGGGTACACAATGGTGGCACTGAGGAGAGCAGCAGAGATGGGGATGGCTGGGGAAGCCAATTGAAGCAGTTGAATAGATGGAAGGAGAAAGGCAGTCAGAAAGGTACAAAAGCACAGAAAAAATGAACCACTAAGTTGTTTGCCTTGTGACTTGGGGATTTTAAACCAGGATAAGGGTGCTGAGTGATAAATGGCTTTGGGATGTTAAGCATCAGGTCTGAGGGTCTGTGCCTGGCATCTGTATGTCCAGTGTTTAAGCTTTCTGTGAATAACAGCCTTTAGCTAGAGAGGAAGAGCCCTTTACAGTGCACAGAACCTGCCACCCTCTTTCTGTCAAGCAGGGGTGTGATGGCTGAGCTCTGCAGCTCCCAGGGAGATCAGGGCAGTGCTATGGAGGCAGGATATGGGGACCAGCCTGCATGGGAGATGAGCAGCACTTGCTGATGTACAAAAATGCCAGGCACCAAACGGTTCATAAGCAAGATTCAAGAAAAGATGTGAACAGGAGTCTTAAAAACTTGCTTTTGGGGGCAGGAGGAAAGCAGCAAGGGGCCCAAGCATGAATTAGGTGTAGATGCTGCTCAAAAAGCATGTGTTAGGGTGTTTTTGCACCAATCTGTGCAAGAAAAGCAGCTGAGTCTGCTTCAGAGGCAGGAGAAGATCTTAGACATACCATGACAGAAGCTGGATCTGCTGGTTCCTAGGTTTCTAATACACCATATGTAGGTATAGAGATGTGTTCAGCTCAGGGCTGGAGCAACGCAACCAAAAGGATGCACATTTAAGCTCTGAGGTCTGCTGTGAGGGTTGGGGAGACCTTGCTGCAAACTGGGGTGTTGCGAGCAGCTCTGGAAACTACAGCACTGGTGGGGTCTGAGTATTCTTCTGAGGTCTATTCCTTTATCAAATGTGGTTAAAATGGGCTATGAGGTTCAACAGCTTCAAGGGTGGAGTAGTGGAGAGGAAAGGACAAAGAAACAAGGCAATGCTGCTGCATGTGACTCACTTTCTTAGGAATCCCGACTGTAAAAATAACAATCCCACTCATCGTTTTACAAATGCTTTTACAAGCACTTAAACATGGGATGTTAAGTGTTGACCAAAATGCTTTGAGCATGAAAGCTTCATTAATCTGGATGAAAACATGTAAAATGATAAGATAATCAGTGCTCTCAGACACAGCAATGTAAACCGATCGCTTGCTTTCACACCAGTGTAAATGGGAGAAGACTGTGCTTTTTTCCCTTCTTTTTCTTCTGTTATGCCTGGAGATCTATGTCCAAAGTGACTTTTTTCCTGGTAAGGAAAAGAAAAATGGAGATGTAGCCCCTGGAGGAAACCTGATCAGAGACACGATGCCTTCTACACACACTCCAGGTCTATTGATCTCCCCCATCCCCGCTGCCCTTTCAGTCTGTAGGTTATAGAAACAATGTCTGTCAGCAGCAACTCTGCTTTCTGTGCTGGTTATTAACTCTCTGGCAGAAGGGAGTCTGGGCTCCCTTTATGGAGTCCCAAGACCCACAGCGAACTTAACAAACCAGAGGGAATACCTCCAGGAACTCCCCATTTGTACACAAAGCCCAGTGTTGTCTTTAAAAAGTGCCAGGGCTCTGCAGTTGTGCAAGGGTTGGACAAATCTGATGAGGAATGCAGAAAACGTCTGTGTAAGCCTGACATTTGGGCAAGCATCAGAAGTGTTTTCTTGCAGAAGCTCAGTGTGCAACCTGTTGCCTGTCATCCTTTGTTTTATGGCTGTGCACCAGAGAAAAGAACCAGAAATCCAGCTACTGGGCAAGAAAACATTGAGCAAATTTTATCCTACTTGGACCAATCCTTTGAGAAACCAAATTCCTTTGGCTTTCTTTGCCCCTGAAATTAAAGATTGCTTCAGTGCCACTCTGAGGTGCTTTCACCAATACCTGAATGCTGTGCCAATGGAATCAGTAGGAAATCCCAGCAGCTCACTCTTCAAACACCTGTAGGGAAGATGGGAACATCGTCCTGGGGATTTTAGACCATGGAAGAGCAAACTTTGGATCCATCTCCTCATTCTGTGTGCCCCAAACATGAACTATGAGACATCTTTGCTCTGATTTCTTGCATTCAGCTGGGCTGTATCCAAGTGTCTGACAGCGTCCTCTCCAGCACTGCAATCTGCTGATGCTTCTGCCTCAAAATAGAATGTTTAATTTTGTTTATTTACAGGCAGCTCATCCTGCCCCTTCAATTCACACACTTCTGCTGTGTATTAATAACTTACTCTTGATCTTAGAATCCTCATGGTGCTGGTATATCTTCAAAGGGTTTGAGGGTCTTATTTCAGGAATGCAGTTGGACGTCCCGAAAAGCAATATATTGTAAAACTGAGCTGGGTCTTGGATGGCCCTTGGAGCAATTCAGCATAGCTTGTGAGTAGTGTAACATGCTGTTAATTTCCATTCTCTACATCACCAAGATGCTTCAGAAAAATGCCTGCTCTTTGTTCCCACATTCTTTGCTTCGTCTCTATCCTTTGTGCTTGTGAACATTGTGTGTTTGCAGAGGTGATGCTCCCAGGGGTTTATTTGACCAGCAGCCAGTGCAGTAGTTGCTGGGATCTGGCTGGTCTCTGCTGTCATCCTTGCTCTCAAGTAGTTTCCCCGCTTGTTCTCATGTAGGACATGCCAAGATGTCAGCAGAAAGAAATCTCTGTACATGGGTCTATGGTAACTTTTGAGTTGTGCATGGTGGTCTGTCCATGTCCATGCTGGAGCATGCTTGCTGCAGTGTTTCTTGGCACCACGGGCACTGCGGTGGGATAAAGTGGGGCTGAAGGATTTAGTGATGCTTTGCTGAAAGCTGTGAGTTGTGTTTTCAGTGCCAGACTTGGGCTTCAGTTTGAATTTCATACAGATTCCATCCTGATGCCTTGAAGGCTGCAAGTCCTCAGAGCAAATCTGGAATCAGTTTGGTGTGAGCCATTTGGTTTTAAGTAGAAACCAGGCTTAACTGTAAGCTGTTCACCAAACTTTTCTGCTTTTTGATCTTGTCCAAACATGCAGGAACTGAGAAAATGCCAATATGAAACTCAAAGACTAAACCTGAACATAGCCTGTGTCCTCCCTGCTTCTGACTCCTGACAACAAAGCTGGCATCTTTCCATGTAAATCATGTGGTGTCTTCACGTTGTAACTGGGGATTCAGCAGGATCACTGAGTTTTAGACAGCATTAAATAGAGATTGGACTGGGGGCTTTGGAAAGGTGAAAGATTCTCTGGGCCTGTATTGAGACCCTTCAAGTCTGGCTCCTGCTGCCAAAAACTGGGTCTAATATATTATTTTGTCTGGCTCTCCATTTGGAAAACTGCTCTTGGCTGTCTTTCCTTTGCTACCCCTTCAAATGGAATATACAATATTCTCCCCACTCACTCTACATGTAGAAATTCCCGCTAGCGTTTCTGCTTTCATTTGTCTGAAAGATTCCAATTAGATACAATCAATGCCTTGGCATAGCATGGCTTTTTGAAACTGTACTCCCTCTGCCCAGGCTCTTCACAGCATTTCCTAATTGGTGCGGTCTCCCTCCTTGCCCTGCAGCCTGTGTCAAAGCTGCTCTTCAGTGTTTTCCTGTGCTGTGTCCCCGGACCTTGTTAAGCCAGAGAGAGTGTTCAGCCCTATGGGGGCTCCCCTGAGCTTGCAAAAGCATCTCCTGTTTCAGCATCCCCTTTCCTGTAGGGAAATCACATGTATGTTCTCGTGACCTCCTGCCTTGTTAAGCTGAGGGTTCATTAACCTGTAGTGGTTTTTGGTGTATATCGCTGCTTCTTGCTGAAGAAATCCAGTCTGCTCTATCTTTTAGAATCATAGAATAGTTAGGGTTGGAAAGGACCTTTAGATTATCTGTCTTCTTTCATTCCTACTGCATGAAAGGGAGTTATTGTAGGTAGCTCTGTCCTTCGCAGTGCAAATGTCCCTGTGCTCTTGTCTCTGGTTGACCATGGAGTTGGGATTTATTGATTTCCTATTTACCTGCTTTCTTAGAGCAAATGGTTTACTCCCAGTGAAGTTGATTGTTTCCATTTTTTTCCTGAATGGATGTAAGCCAAGATCCCACGCAGGGTTTAGCTGCCTAATTTATCATTGATTTCAGCCCGATGACATGGGCCTTAGTGCCTGTGCAACTGGAGTCAGAAAGTGGGTGCCTGTGGGTCAACCCAGGAGTCCCCCATGCAGAGGTGTGCTGTCCCCACTCCACCACTGCCCAGCTCTGTGACCTTGGGCTGGATGGGGAGTACTGGAAATCATTATTTGCCTCCAGCAGATTTTGCCCACAAAGTTTCAGACATCAAAGACAAAGCCTTGAGGCATGACTATAATCTCAGTAAATAAACAACCACAGAAATACTTTGGGTGTAGTTTGCTGCTCTGGAGCAGTTGCAGTCTGTTTTTGCTGCCAGCGAAGGGGGAAATCAATGAAAGTGCCTTTTGTTTGTTTGTGTTTTTCTTTATGGGGTTTTGGTGGTTGTTTCAATGGCTGACTCCCCCAAGCCTTTGAGTAAGGCAATGCACTGTCCCACGGCCATCAGTCACCACACTCCCACATGGACTGGCTGGCCACTTCTGAGGAAGAGGAAAGAAAACTCTTGGCAGCAATTGCTGAGTTCCTTATACTTAGGGGAAGGGTTTTTCTTAATCCCTTAAAGGTTGGGTTATGGCTTGAAGGGACCTGGACAAACATAAGCCCTACCTGGTGTAAGATTAGGGGCTGTTGTCTTGACAAACATAAAAATCCTTCTTTGATTTCTGATAAGCAACGAATGAATCTTGAGAAAACCATGCACTGGTGAGTAATCCAGATAGTCTGGTTGTTGCGCAAGGAGCCCTGCAAGAAGATGTTGTGGCAGCAAGCAGGACGCTGTGTGGATGCTAAGTGGTGTTTAGGACTTGTTTGCTGACAGAAGTGAAGATCGCGATGAGATAGGCGAGTGTTGCAACAGCGTATGGCACAAGAGTTGTTTGTCCACATAAACAACACTCCTACAACAGGCATTCTGGAGCGGTAGATGAGGGCTTTTGGAGCTGCTACATGTATTTTGTGCAAATTCCCTTATAGAGGGAGCAGGGACATCTTTTCCTGTGAGCCGAATGTGTTAGCAGTGCTCCTAGTCCAAGCCATGTGGGCTGGATTGGGGTTCAGTGCAACAAAAGCAGTGATTTGGTGCTGATGGAGTTAGGGCAGAGGTTGGTGCTGTGAGTTAAACATGACTCATTAGTCACAAAGCGCATTGGAGATGAAATAAACCTCATGATAGGTACTCTGTAATTAATATTCCTCCAAGTCTCCTTTGTTATCAAGCCAGTCGATGCCTAGGGAGGAGCCTTTACCAGGCTGCCACCCCAAGGACATGCTCTGCCATGTGCATTCCTGGCATCTGACTGATGGGCAGCACTGATCCCTTGGTCCCTGTTACCTGCAGCTGAGCTGTTATTTGTGCAAAGAGAGGAGCAAGGGACACACAGGGGTTTCTCTTCCCTTCTTCCTGCAACAAACCCACGGTGACTTTCTCCCACCAGCTTTCAAGCAAGCCAGTGCAGACCCTGCCTCAATAGCCCTGAGGAGGCATGGTCCCAAAGGAACTGCTTAGAGGAACAAGTGCAGTGCTGAGCAGTGACTATTTGCAGGATAATACCCTAAATAAAATCCAGAGACCACTTCTACTCCTTCCTCTAGTACTTGTCTTCTGCTACCGTTGTGTATTAGACTTCTTTTTAGTGTCAGAGATTTAAGGGAGAATCCTTACTGTAGATGAAGTAGAAAAAGGCCGACTATTTGACAACGAAAATTTGGGGCTGGATCTGGAGTGTGTTGCTGCCTAAAGTATTCACCTTTTTACTTATAATGTGCATCCTTTGAGGGCAGCAGGAGAATTGGTGAACTTTAACAGGGTCACTGTAGGTATTAGGCTCTGGTATAGAGCAACAAGTTCATTTTTGGCTTGGAGCAGTCGGTTGCACGGCTGGTTTAACAGCCTTCTATAACCTGCAGAGCAAATGTATTTGCTTTGGCTGCTGAACAATCTCAGCACTCCTCCAAGAGCTTCGTCTCTGTTGTGCACAGTGGATTTCTCTGCATTTGTTTCAGAGCTGTGTCAGAGTCACAGCCAGTGGCTCCTCTGGCATAATCTCACCTCCATCTGTCCTAACAGGCAGCCAAATACACCTGGGTGCAGAGGGCCCCAGCAAGGTGCTGTGCATCCCCACAGCTTGCCCAGGCCATTGGCCATGATTCAGCCTCATTTACACCCACTCTCTGCCTTAATTGCTCTTGGCTGCACCTGCAAAGGGATTGGGGTAGGACTTTAGATTGGGATGCTTTGGTCCGAAGCTCCTAAATCCCCCAGAGACACTGCTGGTCTCCAGCACCAAAGTCCCTCTGAAGAGGAAGCTTTGTGGCTGGTATGCATGGAAACTCCTTGACTTGACAGTGTTGAACTTAGTTGGGAAGTGGCTGCTTGGTAAATAAGGAGCTCCCATGCCTGCCTTGACTGGGATACTTGGGCTGGAGGGTGGTATCTTCTCGTGGCCAATGGGAACCCCTCCAGCCCCATAGCATGTTTGTAAAGCTACACTGTCCCATGGCAAGTGTTGTTTCTTTGCTCCTTTCTCTCTTCTTAAACAAATCCACATGCCATCCCTTTGTTTGCCTGAGCATGCTGGAATATGGGTATTGGACGCACGAGGCTTTCGGAGCAGGGATCAGCGCAGCAGGCTCCCTGCCTGCTGCCAAGGATGGAAGCAAAACGAAGAGCAACCTGTGTCAAGTGATGCTTCAAGCCAGGCTTGTGTGCAGCTTTCCAAGACAAACACGAGCCTGCCTCCCTGCTAGCTCTTCTCCCCCCCCCCAAATTCCCAACACATGACTTGGAGCAGGGTAGCAGACACTGAAGAAAAGTGCCAAATCTGTTATTTAACTCTGTTGGCTCAGTAGAATGGTCTGATGTTGGTAGGAGGTCATGTTTTCATACAGGAAGCCTTGGAGAAAATAAAACAAAACCAACCTCCCCTCCTTGTCCTGGGGCCTTGCTTGGTTTCAGGTTGGGGCCAGAGCTGCTGACTCATCAAAAGTGCAGGTGCTGGACAGCCTCTCCCCATGGTGAGCACCACTTCAGCACTGGCCCCTTGGGGTGGGTCATAAGCTTTGTCCCCATTTTCACTGCAGAGCAGATCCTGGATCACCTTATTCTTCTGAGTGCAGGCCCACTGGTTTTGGAGTGCATTGCTTTGCATCACAGTCGCGTGCGTCTACTCTAGCACATAATTTGGCCCAGTGCCTCTTTCCTTTTTCTGTACCACAGGAAGCAGCATTTATAAAATCCCTAATGGTCCTGTCAGCTTTTATACATTTCCTGTCTTGCTTTTTAAGTGAAAGAGGAAAACATAGCACTTTTGACCTGAATTACTTTGGATTGTGTTTGCTGGATGTGGTATTAGTCACCGGTCTGCTTTGCTTCTCTCATCTGCGATGCCAGGATGGCTGTGTCTGCTTCCGTGTCCTTATCAAAGTCCTGGCAACTTTAATGATTTCCTTAACACCCCTCCTTCCCCCCCTCCAGTTCAGGGGGAATCTGAGTTCTGATTTAAAAGGTTACATGAGAAAACTGTTTTAACTTTTGGAGTTGTAGAGAAAATCTTGAAGATATGAATCTTTTTCACCCTGCACCTTAAGTACCACAAGGCAAATAAAAAGAGCTTAAACTCTGTTACTTATGGTGGAACAGCCTTGACTTTTAAGCTAAGGTGTATTGGGGTTTTTTGCAAATGTTTTATTGAGACTGTGGCACAGGACTGGTCTACCCAGTGCACATGCAGGATCACCTCTTTGCAGGAGGCTACCTGGTTTAACTTACAATTTACAGTGTTGTTGAGGCCATAGATAGATTTATGGGAGGATATAAGAAGTCCTGAGAGCCCTAATCATGTACCTGACAGTAGATTTGAATCCTACATTAATGTCATCCCCTTTTCTCGCAGTGCAGTTAAGAAAGAGCAGTCCAAGTGACAAACCTCAGTTTCCCTCTGCCAATAACCCATGCTTTCGGGGTTTTTCGTAGGCAGCCTCCATCCGTAAGGCCTGTAGAGCTATACCTGTGCTGAGCAAAAATTCCTCAAAGCCAAGAGTTTGTCGTCAATGGGAGATGCTGTGTTACAGCAATTCCTGTTCATCCAAGGGACCATCTCCCACCAGTGCTCATGATCGCTTTAGGAGGGTGGCCTCCTGCAGCACTTTGCAGGGCATGCAGCAAGAGAGGGATTTTCCCTCCTAGAGCACTCCTTGGTGTGCATAAAGGCAGCAAATTTTGGACCAGTTTTTAGTAAAAGATAGGGAAAATTGACTCTTGTATTCTCATTAACTTGAACCTTTCTAAAGTTATTTCCATTAATGGAAAACTTAAAAACTCAGACATTAAGTGCTGAGTTGAAAGACGCGTTATTCCATCGTCTCTCTTTGCTGCCTTGTTTTTTTGCTTCAGAAGCCCTCTCAATACCTTTCCTACCCATAACTTTGTGAAATGGAGAGGCCAAATGCCTGGAAACTGCATATAACCAGCACAAGGCCAGCTTCTGAGCTGACTTGCACGCAGCATTGCAAATAAAAGTAACTGCTGGAGTCATCGGAGCTTAACCAGACTGAAAACTAGTCAAAGTAAGCAGAAAAGTATTGCTCTGTCTGCTATAAAGAGGCATTTATGAAATCACAATGCTAGAACCAGGTGTCTCGAGCAAGGAAAAAAGTGGTTGAGTGGTACATAAAAAAAGTTCAGGCTTACTTGCTTCACCTAAAATAGGGAGAAAATGGCCAAGGATATCACCGGTTAAACAGGCTATTAAATCAGCTTCAGGGGGAGCTGGACGCAGTTTTGCAAGGGGAAGAAATTAGGAGGACCATCTGTGAGCTGGATATTTTGCAGTTGAGATGAGGTAATACAGTCAAATATGTGTCTCTGCAAGTGAAGTTAGTTAGTTATTCCCTTCAAAGATTTTCCAATGTCTGTGCAGTCTGAAGATTACTTTTACAGTCGGTATCAGCCTGGCACAGGCCAGACTTGTTCTCCTCTTGGTATCACTGAAACAGTGGAGGAGCAGCCAGATCTGAAGCCCAGCTCATGGCCCTTTGATCAGGGTCTGTAGGATTCCCAGTGACCCAGAGGAAGCCATGAGTGCAGATTATCTTTATCAGGCACTCGAGCTGAGGTTACATGAAGCAAGTCAGAAAGCAGCTGGGCTGATACTGCTGTGTTTGACTCTATCAGCAGCCAAGTTTGGGAAGACTCAGGGGAGCTACGCTGAGTTTACCAGGCACATCTGCACTGGGAGAGTGGACCCCAATCTGCCTTGTGCTGGGTGCATGTGTAACGGTGGGGTATCACAAAGCATGATGCAGCCTCCCTGGGTCATCATGTTGTGTATGCATGGTCTGCTCTTGCTTTTTGAGTCCTTAGGTGCAGTTTTTGTCTTCAGGACCAGGTGGAGGAATATGCTGATGCTTGCTCAGCTCCACTGAACTGGCCTCTGGGTGCCCCAGAAAGGGAGACAAAAAGCAATTGTACTTGTTGTGCTGGACCAGGAGATGCCCTCTGTCCTAGACCATTGGAGCTGTGACACTTGGCTCTTTTCAAGCCAACATTGGCTTATGGTGCAACATAGACCCCCAAACCTTGCAGTGTTTACCCCAGGGTGTTTGGTGAGAAGCAGGCAATAAGCAAGCTGGGGCAGGTTAGCTGGTCTCTGCTGAGAGCACAGGCTGTAGTAACCAGTTCCTGTGGGTCAGATGTAAAACAGCATGAAACTGCTACACAGAATGGTGTTTGATACCACTAGTAACAGGGAGGCACCAGTGCTGTGTTTCTGGGGTGACAGCTTTGGTGTCACACATCCTCGTGACTGTGCCAAACCTCACATCCTTGTCTGTCTGTGCCATCCCTTCCAGTGAGCTCCACAGATCTTGTTGGAGCTGGGCTCCTGATATCCATTGTGTCTCCTCCAGAAACAAGGGTGTAACAGTGCAGGTGATGGGCCTGCCTCCATCTCTAGTGAAGGGCTGGAGCTGAGCAGAGATAATGGCTGTGATTGTAATGGCCATCCTCTGCACCAAGTGGAGACCAGCTAGTCTGGGTCTAAGCTTGGGTTTACACTCTGGAAAACGAGAGATGGGAGAAATCGTGCTCCTGTTGGTGTGTGTGCCCTCTGGTGTGGGGAAACATGCTCAGTGCTGGAGAGTTACCCTTTAAGGAGCCTTTCAGTACATTTCAGGCTTGAGCGAGATGAAAGGAGACTTCTGAGAAGCATGGCCAAAAAGGAAAAAAATAAAACGAGTGAGAGGAAATATTTGCTTTGAGATTCTGCTTTGAGGGGCTTGGGGTTATCTGTGTTTGGAACGCTTCAATTAAGGGAGAAGTCAAAGAAACAGAAGACGTCACCAGGCCATTTCGATGCAAGGCGAATTCTTAACACGCACAGACCTCTCCTGACTTCAGGAGATCTGCTCGTACTCAGCTTAGAGGCACGAATTG
This sequence comes from Loriculus beryllinus, assembly GCA_039877255.1. NCBI lineage: Eukaryota > Metazoa > Chordata > Aves > Psittaciformes > Psittacidae > Loriculus > Loriculus beryllinus. The sequence continues at coordinate 18,905 of JBCJKH010050513.1, read as the reverse complement.
GAAGAGCCAGCAGAATGCTTGGGTTTCTTACCAGAGAGTTTGGTTCACAACCCTATGTTTGGCAGGAGATGCATTTTACTGGTCTTGCACAACCCCATCTTTCCCTAGTGCCTCTGCTGAGGTTTGCATTGTGCGCATCCCCTGCTCCCTCATCTTGCCATGGCTGGTGCCTGTGTTACTGTTTTGAGACCTCAAATATAGATCCCACACAGGGATCTATAATTCAATCCCATTTACTGGGTTCTTTGAGGTCTTTTCCTCAAAGAGCTCCTCGCATGGCATTCTCAAACAGGTTGCTCTGACACTGCAGTGTCCCTTGCCAGCCTTGCCCCTTGTCACCAGCTATGGGTATTTTTGGGCTGCTTGGAGCAACACACCAATGCCCTGGAAAGCAGTGGGGAAAACAGCAAAAAACATGTCAGAGCTTCATTTATCTTCCTTGTTTTGACAACCCCTGGCAAGAATCTGGATGAAAACAGAGGGGCTGCAGGAATGAGAGAGGAGGGATTTTAATGTGTGGTGGTGTTTTTTAAGGTAGGCTTTGCCAGGAAAGCCACCCACTTGTTCAGACAAGGCCTCAGTTGTGGTAGGTGCTGGTGAGCAAACCAGTGTCTGTTTCTCTCCAAGAGACACAATTCCTGGGTTATTTTTAGCGGATTTGCACACCTCTGTTTATTTGCTCTCCCTGGTGCACATTCCCCAGTCCCTGTGACTTCCTCCATAGCACGCCCAAAGCTGGAGGCAGAGAGGAGCTTTCTGTGAGTGCTCGCTATTCCTAATGGGAAAGGATTGAGATGCTGAGTGTTAGCCCAGTATCTGTCCAGTATAAACAACTGTTTTTCCCTCTGGGTGTCCCTGAGAGTCATCCCCTTTCACAGTGAGGATGTCCTGCCACCTCTCCTGTGCCCCTCTGGATGTTTTCAGAGCTTATAGGGGCTGTATCTTCATCTGCTTTTCATTTCCTTGGATGATGCTGGGCTATCAGCTCCTTTTGTCCTTAATGGCAAATTGCTGCTCCGCACAGTCTCCAAGACAAGGGAGGTGTTTAGTCTACTGTGGCTTTTTTCTGTGCTCATAAAATAAGGGAGAGAGAAAGTGATGTCTTGGGGGTGGAGGGAAGGGATTTATCAGTGCAGGGAATCGGGCCGATCTGAAGGAATCTCATAAGATGTGGATGAGTCTTTAAGTGATAAAAATGATCAGTCAGCTACATAAACCTAAATGCTTGTAGACTTGGGCAATGCTGTCAGAGCTTGGCTGTCGGTGTGGTCTCCTTACCACCATCCCCAAGAGCCTCGCTGACGCTGGTGTGCATCTTCCCAATGTGCCTGTAAAATAGGGAAGGAATTTCTTATCCTTGTCGTTGGAAAGAGCTAAGAAGTGGAGAGAGTGCTGCCTGTCTGCCCTGTGGGACAGGTTGGGCTCCCAGGGCCACCCTGGATCCAACAGTTTTGGCTTAGCCTCTGTGGCCTGGCCAAGGTTGTGCAGGACAGTCCATCACAAAGTGCAGACTTTCAGTGTAGGAATACTTAATCCCCAGGGGCTATCCTTCCGTTTCCCTCTCTTTACTGCAGTTACTGCTGACTTGCTCCTTGGATGGGTCTCCACTTTTTTTCTCTGTTGGGACATCGTGACTTGTCTGCACAGGTAGGAAGGCTGTTGGACAACTCTATTTTCTTTCATTCTGCATTTTCTCTCTGGGTTTGCATTAACCCTTGATCTAATGCATTTTCAATGCAAGCCTGCATTCCTTAGTCCTGATGTCAAGATCTTTGGCCATTGCAGCATGGTCACTTGGGAAGGTTTAGCGGTATGAGGATCAGCTCTGAAATATTCAGACTCATGAACCACAGAAGAACTGGCTCAGCCCTTCCCTGTTTCCACCAGAGCCAGCTCCCCTCAGTTACAGGAATGCAGCACATGGACAGGGTTGGACATGACTAAAACCAATGTGACTTTTGTTAGGGATTTCCTTGGTGGCCTGAAATCTGTAACCACTCTGCTGCTCTCAGAGCTGTTATTTAGGATAAGTCCATTGGCCTTCCTGCAGCTTAATATTGGCTACCATGAAGGAGCATCTTAGAAACTGATGTCTGATATGTAATATTAGTTTATGTGTCACTGCCTCAATACCCTGAACTGATGCTTCCCATCTCGCTCTCAGCCACACGCAGTCTGGGGTGGCACCTACACCTGGCAGTTGAGTTGGGAATCTGAGTTGTCTGTGACCAACAAACTGCAGAGTGCTTTGGGATATGGGATATGGTATGGGTTAGCGTGTAGACAGCTGCCTAGACTCAGCTCTGCTTGCAGGAAGGTTATAGGATCGCTGAGATGTTTCTGTTGGGAATGTAGTAAACACTGGCTGTAGTATGTGGCTTTGTGTGTGGGAATACATGGGGAATAGAACCAGATAGAGCACCTCACTTGTTTCTTGTCCCACTACCCAAGGCAAAAGCAGCTTTTTTGAGGGGCTAAGTCGTGAGCAGACTTTGCATGTGGATGGAGGTATGTGCTTGTGTTGCATTGGAGACTGTTTGTTTTCATAGAGGAGCTGATGACCTCTCGTGTCTAACTTAATTGTTGGGTGGTGATTACTTAGTGGCTCAAGGCAGAGCATCTAAACATGAAATAACGACAATGATCCCGATGGCACTGGGACTGGCATTGTCTCTCCTCTCCTGCCACCTACCACTTGCAGTCTCACTGGAAACAATAGGAGCAAATTCCCCGTACTGCTTTAATGTGGTTTGGCCATGAAACTATGTACACTCTAACCAGCTTGCCGTACGTTAAACAAACAGGGAGACTCCTCGTTGTAGTGAAAGCAGAACCATTAATAACATTGTTTATAATGTGCTCATTTGCTGATGCCGAGGTCAAGCATGTTTGACATTCCCACTGCTCAAAGCGGGTTCGCTTAGCAGGGACCTCTGCTTTACATCGCACACATCTCCCTGTTTTGCAAACCACATCTACATTTTCCTGAGAAATGTTTACAGTTTGGAGGTCGCTGACATAATTTTAAACATCTGCTCAGCTCCGAAAGGGAGCAATTGTAATTGCTTTTGCCATGGCCCTCCTAAGCCTCCGTTATTTCTTTCATGCGCTGTGATTCATGTGTCACACTCTTGCTTACTTCAAGCGTCTTGAAATGCACAAACAGGAATTACTTCAGAGCCAGCAAAAGCAAACAGCTCAGCACCTGCCACTTGCATGCTGTCACTGCAACAGCAGTGTGTGGGAAGCCAAGCCTTGGTAGGGCAGGGGAAGGAGGCTTTGCCTTCATCCTCCGGTGTCGAGCAAGCAAAGAGGATCTGGACACACGCTATGTGACTTCATACTTGCTTTGAAAGGACCATCTGAGAGGCTGGGGAGGTCACCCAGTAGGCATTGTCTGTGCTGGATGTTGGTCCTATGGAGGTCTTCCATCACTTGATCAATGAAGGAGGTGCCTCTCAATAGCTGGAGTGTGGTCATAGCAAGAGACCTGGTCTGTGCTGATGGCTTGATTGCTGGCTCATGTCTGTGTGATGAAATTGGGAGTATCCCTGTCCTGACTCAGCAGGGCTGTGGATCAATAAGAAGAGTAGGCAGTTGTTCAAAGCTTTGCTCCTGTGGTGCTCCAAGAGCTGATAGCTGGGATGTCTGCTGAAAACTGTGGCTGAGCTAAAAGTGTTAAAAAGATGCCTTTCTCTCCCTTTTGTGTCCTGTACTTCATGTTCCTTCATACTCTCTGTCTACTAAATGGGATGTAGTCAAAGCCTGAAATGGAGGTTGAATTTGATGTGATGATGTCTCTGGAAAATGGCTGATGACAATGGCATGATAAGTGATTTACAGAAGTAGTTTCTAGTTCTTGAAAACAACCCATTTCCATGCGAAGTTTACCATCAAACAAGGCAAGGGCAACGGATGCATTATAAACCTACGAAACAAACTGGGCTGCTTTTCAAATACGAGATACCCAAAGGCTGCCAAAATGCCTTTTGGTGGGGAAAGCAAGATGACAAACTGCTTTTACTGTAGAGAGAACAGGACAGGATTCTCAGACGTGCACCTCCCTCCTGTAGAGAGAAGCACAGAGAAATCCATGTCTCACCATTTCCATAATGAGCAAGTATACACCCCTGCCCAGAGGGAAAGAACAAGTCCCTTGGGGTTACAGCAAAGCACAAATCTGGGGTTCTGTGTCAGCTGGACATCTGCCCCCTTTTGTGGATCCTGCCCTCTGAAATTCCAGCTATAATTTGCCTTTGGAAACATCTCCGTAGGAGTGGGCACCGTTGGTCAGCCCATACATGTGTGCTGGCTGGGCAGGGTGACCAGCTCTGTCTACCTTTCCTGCAGTGCCAGGATTCAAGGTCTCTCTTTCTTTACCCTCATGCTGATATTAAAAGAGCGTGTGAGAACTCTGTCCTGAAGCCTTCCACCCATGTCTTGCACACGGCTGATCCCAGCCAGCTGCATACAAACCTCTTTGGGGGTGTGGAGACTCACAGAGAGTGTGATCACAGAAGGCTTTTTTCCTTTACTTGGCTAAAAATAGTAAATCGTGTAGATTTCCATGGCAGAATTTCAAGTTCTAAATAGTATTTTAATTTTATCTTCATCCTAGTTCCCTAAGGAGAAAAGGATGGCGTGCTCATGTGTGGCTATGTGTATGTGAGTGTGTTTGTTTATCCCATCCATACTCACCCCTGCATTCTAGGTTTTGAACCCCTGGGCAAATTCCAGCAAAAATGTGACATTTTCACAGTGGTCTCAAAGATTGTTAATCTTTAAATTGTGTGAAAATAAGCAGCTCAAGAGAGAAAAGCATTTTTATTAATAGCTGCAGTGAGAAGACATCTAAGCTGAACCTTTAGTAGACAGCAAAGAATCCACATGGGGGATGCTATGAATGCTCCAACCACAGAAGGAGTTTTAATCACAGAACATCCTTTATTGTGCACCACAGAATCCAACCACAATGGTGAAATCCCCAGGAAACTACCCTGTGTTATTTCTACTGCTTATAGAAAAACTCATTTGGTCCATTGGCTTGTTTATTTGTGTTTTGCTTTTTATTTTGTCTTATGGGGAAGCTGCAGGGCATGACATTTCAAATTAGCATTATATTGCTATAGGAAATGGTGAGAAAGGTCACAGAAATATCCCTCACTTGGCAATGAAAGGCCTTTAAAACCCCATCCAGGCTGTGCTCTGCTGAGCAGGGTGTTGAAGATGTGCTGAAACAAGGCGTGGGAACACAGAGCAATGCATTGGGCAGCCCTCCTGGGATGTGGGGGGAATATCTGGGAGGTCACTGTGTCCTGCCAGCCCCGTGCTGCCCCGGGTGCCTCTCCTTCATTGCTGTGCTCACTGCCAGGATGCTGTTTGCTTCCCTGGGGTACTGTGCTACAGGCAAAGAGAGGCTAATAATAGAGGATGCAAAGAGGGACCAGAGTTTCATATGATGTTCATGGTGGGATTCATCTTGTCAAAATGCAGCTGTCTATGAGATATCCAAGGTTAAGCTTTTATTTTTATAAGATCGCTCCATAATCTGAATGAATAGGCTGAAGTAGAGGTACCTTATTGTAAGGTCTGTGGGGAACCATGCTCTGGGGCTTATTGCTTCTCATCATGGACTTCAATAGAGCTCGAGGTGACCTGTTTAGATTTGAGCATCTTACTTGTAGACACCCTGTTAAGGACAGCTCAATCTCACTTAAGCTGCTATAGTCCACAGCATTGGCTTCAGGAAAAGAGGTGTTTTAGTGTGTGGGGTTTTATTCCACTTGTACCAGGAAGCTCAGCTCCAGATTGAGAATGAGATGGTAAACAGGTACGACCACCATCCAGCTGCTGTGAAGTCCCACCGCTGCTCTGAAGCATCTGACTGGGTCATGATGCTGTTAGACGGACCTTAGGTCTGATCTGCCCCTGAGAATAAGGTGCAAATAACTTTTTGCACAGAAATTTTGAGCAGGGCAAGCACCTGGTTATGGGGGTTATGCTCTGAAGATGTCCATGTTCTTCTACTCAGAAAGGGAGGTTCACAGATGTGCTTGATGTGGGTTAATTAGTACCTATGAACACTCTGGCACTCTATAGGGGCAGCAAAGAGAAGAAACAGGAGGAGATGCTGGTAATCCTGGCTGGAAAGGGCTTTCTGGTTATGCTGGCAAATAAGACTGATGTATATTTAATTGTCTCTGCTTTCCATTTGCTGATGTTCTCAGCGTGATGGGGAGGCAGCAATACTGTTGCCTCTAATTGAGCCCAGCTGATTTTTGCAAAGAAAGTGTCTGCTTGGAATTACAATGCTTTCCGTGTGATTATATTAAGAGAACGTGGCAGCCTCTAGTTCTCCTTTTGCCATTTCTATATGCAGCTGTATATCCAAGCGTGTGGGTGTGTGACCATACATACACTCAGTCTTTAACGGCTGCTCTTGCCCTGATTGTGTTTTCACTCTTTCTATTATTTCTGCATGCTGTAAAAGTTAGGAAACTTGAAGAAAGAAGCCAGCAATGTGCCCTGTTGTAGGCAGAGATACTCTGTGCAGGGAATGGGGTGTTGGAAAGACAGACACTTGTTTTTGTCATAAAAACTGCCTTTGCTAACTCCAGTCTGGCTTACTAATACCTCCACAAGATCCTTGGCAGTTCCAAATACCCTTTTGCTATGCTCTCTCCAATTGTTTGTTTAATGGTGTCAACTACTTTGCATTGTTAGGACATTGTCACAGGCCAATATTTTACTTGGCAAAAGCCTCTGAATCACAAGCTCAGCCTCTCAGAATTTCCCACTGTGAGTGATCAGCGGAACCTAAGCGCTCTCTAACATCTGCAAAGGGCTTGTGGGTAGAAGAGGGGGATTAGCAAAGAGGTGATCTCAGCCGCGTGCACTTTGCATGCAGCATATGGGGCAATTTAACAGTCATAAGTTCGAGTGCTGCAAGACGATGCTCGTGACTCCTCCCCAGTGTCTACAGCTGTGAAGTGCTAAAGCACGCCACTCGCTGCTTTATTGGAGTCTGGAGACCCAAACCAGTTGGAAAATTGAAATTAAAACTTCTCCATTGCAGAATTTGGCATCCCTAAGATGTGAATGTGCACCCTTGTGTGTACATAGAGGGTCACAAAGAGCAGTTGGTTAGTTTAGGGACAGCGATGGTGGAGGTGGATCTTTGCAGATTTGGTCTTGTGAAGTTTGTCTGATTGAAAAGTACTGAAAAGTATTGAAAAGTACTGAAATGTGATGGGTCAGGTTCTCCTGGCAGGTAGTGGAACGTGTGGTAGGCATTTGGAGAGGGGATGTGTTGAATGCTGAGTTGGCTCAGTCTGGACGTTTCATCAATGTGCCCTTATTTAGAGTCTGATGTGGGAGAAATTCTCACTCAGTTATTATTGAAGCCTTGGTATGTGTTTCTTTTTGCTGTCAGGCTGTTGCATCTGTTTGCTCTGGATGAGCATTGTCCTGGTTAAGTGAAGTAGAAACCTGGCGTAATGAGTTGCAAGCAGAGCACGCTGCAGTCGTGGTAGCTGAAACCCTCATCACATGAAAACCATGTCCACTCCCTAACAGGCCGTGTTCTTCATAGTGCTCCTGCTTGTGAGAAGCACAAATAGGCAGATCTCCTGCAGCTTCTCTGTTCCTCAAGAGCTTTGGGGTGTTAATGGCTTTTTCTGTCTTGCCAAACTGGCTTGCCACTAGCAGTGATACCTGTGATGGTGCTGGGGCAAGGTGCTGCTGCATCCAGGTTTGGGTGGTCCTCTGGCATAGGAGATCTCAGATTTAATGGGATTTGGCCTTGCTTAAAGGCTTGAGGAGTGGAAACAAAACCAATCAACAGCAGATGAGCCCTAATTACATAGGAACAAACCATCACAGCTCAGTTCTGTTAGTCAGAAGCAGGATCTAAGCCTGGATTGCCCGAGCAGCTAGGAGTGGGTTGTTTCATCCCAGGAGAATTCTGAGACTTATTTTGGCAGAGCACAATGGAAAAAGCATGGACTGCGGCTGCCTTTGCAACTCTTGGCTGTGGGGATGGCAGAGTTTGCCTTCTGGCCTGCCAGACCTCTTCTCCTTCATTAGCACATTGTTTTAGAGCCTTTCTTTTCCCTGCTTTCCATTTCTTTCAGTCTCTTTCTGCCTGGTCTTTGTCCCTGAAGCCCGCAGTGATGGGAGCATCCAGCAGATAAGAAAATGGTGTGACTTATGTTTTGCATCATCTATGGTTGGAATTTCAGTGCTGCAGGGTCAGCTTTAAATTATCCCTGGAGGGTTGGTTGTGTTTTATAAGCTGGATGGCTTGGCTTGCAGCCGTTTGATTTTTCCAAATAGTATAAATCTATAGACATTTGCCTTTGGCGCACAAAACCTCCCCGCTTCGAAGTCAGGAGTAATTATTTTCCCAGAGCCAAGGTCAGCAGCTGGAGTCAAATAATGGGATGAAAAAAGCCACTTTGGTTGCTTTTCACATTATTTTTTTTAAAAGTAATTTTTAAGAAGTAATTTCAGTGCATTAGCATCTGCCCCTTGCTCCCATGGCAGCCTAAAGAGAGTTCCTTAACCCAGGTACAGCTCCCACTGTATCCAACAGGACAGGAACTTCCTCTAACAATGAATGCCACCCCTGTAACAACCTGGAAAATCACCTTCTTCAGCTTCCTGATCAAAACTTTGGGAAACGTGAGCTGAATTAGTCATAAATAAGGTTATATCGAGACAAAAGTCCAACACATTCATTAATACAATCCATGTTGTTGTCAGAATGGATGTTTTGCAACACTTGGTAGCTTTTCACCTGAACCCAAAATCAGAAATAGAGAGAAAAGAGTGTGAGAAGAAATAAGGACTGGTTTGGCAATCACCTCGGGACAAGCCTTGGGTCCTGCCACTGTGTTATTTGCATCTATCCATTGAACAGCTCAAAATCTGCTCGTAGCTCAGCAAGAGCACGCGGGTATGTATGAGTGTGATGTGTTTGGACATATTTATTCTCATCCACCCCTGGGGACAGGTTAGTTGTTCTTCTGGCCCCAGACACATTGCCATAGCGCAAAGAGCTGCCCATGCCCACTGAGTTGTGGTGGCTCCCTATGGGCACGTGCTGAGTGGTGGGACTCAGCTCCACCTGCAGTGATAAATGCACAGAAAGCCACAAGCAATGACATGCAGCCAGTATTCCCTTTGCCTAATGGTGAGTGTTTCCCTAAGATTTTCCAAATCCATCCAAAGCCTCATGTTTCTTTCTGGAAACTGTAGTTCACATAATTTGAAATCTTTCATTTGGATTCCTACTGTTTGAGGGAAAAATTCTCTTAGCAAGTAACTTGCACTAAAAATGCCAATTTCAGCTTTAATAAAAAGAAGTTCAACGGAAAAAATGAGGAATACTATAATTCCTTCCCAAGAGAATTTGGAAAGGACCAGGTTCTTGCTTTGCTCCTTCGATGCAACCAGAGCTCCCTTGCTGGCCACGGTGATGCCATGCTGTGTGATGAGGCTGTTTCATACCCTATTTCTGTTGTGGATTTAAGGATGAGCCCCTGGCAAACCCCTTCCAGCTGGCTTTGCAGAAAGGACTTGGGAAGCAGGAGGAAAGTGCTCCACTGCTGGCCCGACTGATGGTTTGGAGGAGGAAAATGTACACTGCATCTGTGCAGTGTATTATTAACTATATCCAGCATGATTTTCCTTCTTGCGACTGTTGAATTTATTAAGGATTATTATTTCAGGCATCCTTTCCCCCGCTACTGAAAGCCGATTAACATGGAAAACAAACCCTGCTCTCTCTGAGTGCATGGATCTTTTTGGTCTGGACCAGCTTGTGTCAGAGCGACATAACCCAAAAACCCAGTAGGAACCATTTGACTGATATTCTGCTGCCAGAAATATTGAAGGTTAAAATAATTCTTGGCAGGGTCTCCCTCCCCTGCGGATCCCAGGTGTTGGACAGCCTGATTCCAGCTCTGCCTTTGCTGCTTTGGCCTCTTGCATGGCTGTGAAGCAATTCATGGCACACAAAGGAAAGGGCGAGGAGCCATGGCTGAGGAGGACAAGCTGGGCTTGGGCCAGCACACGTTTCCCTCTCCAGCTTCGCAGCTCCACGTGCTCTCAGCTCCATATGGATTTAGCTGTACCCTGGTAGTGCTGCAGGACCTCGGCTTTGAGGGCTTTTCCTGGGCTGGGAAGGGAAGCATCTTGGGTTTTAACATCAGTCTTTGCCTCCAGGTTAGGATGTGGCTCCTGGCTGTGCAAAATGAGGAAAACTGAGGCAAAAACCAGCTCAGACACAGCAATGAGACACTCCCTTGAGAAACACAAGTGATGACTGAGGGGAGGCAACACGTATTGCTTTGCAAGCATCGAAACATCTCTGTACCATGTCTTTTCTTCTCCTTTATTTTTATATCAATATTGAAGGTGTTACTTATCTTTTCTACATAGTTGGTGTATTTCCCCCATCAGCTTCCTCAGTGCTAGTCAGATTTGCTGGTAAACGTTGGTTGTGTTCTGCTCTCCCCTTGCTACAAGCTGACCTCTTGGCCTCCAGTGTGCCAAAGGGTGCTGTCACCCTTGCTGCTGTCACGAGACGATGCTTGGTGAGTGTCTGATCTTTGGCTTCTGCCAAGAAGTGGGAGGGTGATGGCAAAGCTGAGAAAGGAAAGGGAATTTGTGTGATGGATGCCCATGAGGTTGCTGTCAGGATCGTCATCCAACTGCACCATGGCTCACCGCAGACCTACCAGCTCCAGCGGAGCAGGAGGACCATAGCATCACAGAATGGTTAGGGTTGGAAAGGACCTTAGTATTTTGACATCTTCAATGTGTTTTCCACACCGGGCACTGCCCTTTGGGGTGTTCACTGTAATTCCTGGTATCAGATGAGGAGCTGTTGCCCAAGGCTGACTGTTGGCCCGCCTGTTTCTCCATTGCTCTGCACCTGGTGTTGCCGTTCCCGCCTGTCCCGAGTGGGTGTATAATGGTTCCCACTCACATTTCACAGGTGCCCTGGACAGGTAAACAAGGTGAGGGTTGGGATGGTCTGGCTGAGAGCACCCAGATGAACACACCTTCCTGCACAGTTACACCAATAATACGTGCCTCGGACCCATGGGTCATTCCCTCCCCAGGTACCCGCAGAGTTTCGCTGTTTGGGTAAGTGGTGTAACAGTCATGCAGAAGAGACTCCAGTAAACACTTGGTCAAAGAGCAGCTCTTCCTTCAACAGTCCTAAAGCCTGGTGAGGCATGGGTTTGTTTAGGAGCTGAGCAGGCGATGTACTTTCACATAGTAAGAAGGATGTTGATGGGATTTGTTCACTTCAAACTGCCCAAGGTGCGCTTGTTTGCAGGTACAAGTCCCTCCAAAGCAAGCAGGGCACCAAACTCCTTCTGGTGTCCTCAACTGCAGTTCTGGTGTCCTCAACATAAAAAGGACATGGAACTGTTGGAACAAGCCCAGAGGAGGCCACGAGGATGATCA
>JBCJKH010050512.1:17492-27989 GCA_039877255.1 Loriculus beryllinus | reverse complement strand
TACCTGGGGGGAAGTTACATCCAGTGGCAAGGCTGCTGTTACACAAGTTGTTCTCCTCGCTGCTGATGCTGGTGGGAGAGCCCATTGCCTGCCCGCATTGCTCCTCCCGGCAGGAGCACCACGGCCTTCATGTCCCCAGCTTATTAATTACACACGCTGCGTCTGCACGCCCGGAGCTTGTCACCAGAAACCTACAGCCGGGCAGCGGTGGCTGTCATCATCTCATTCCTGCTCTGATGGCCGGTGGGAAGCTGCTCCTGGGTTGGAGTCACTTTGGATTTCCATTGTGTACCAGTGCAGCCTCGTGGGGTGATAAGGGATATTGTCCTCCAGCAACCCTCACTGGGTGTGATGATTCTCCACATTGGATGTTTTCAATCAGAAAGTGTCAGCTTAGGTTTCTTTCCCCTGTCATTCCTTTTTTTCCCCCTCTGTTCTGGCTCTGCTGTTTGATTTCCAGGCAGGTTTGATATTTCCTCTCCCAGCAAGCCCTGGGGACGCTTGCAGGCTCCTTTGATCACAGGCAGTGTCCCTCCTATGATGGATGGGCTGGGCTTGGAGGACCAAGCGCAGGCAGGCTGGAAGCTGCACCCACTGCAGCACCCATGGGGGTGGCACCAGCCAGTTCTGCCTGCATCTTGCTGCCTTCTTCCAGAGCCATCTGAACATGGGGGATTTTCATCTCCTAAAAAGCTTTTCTACCAGAAGAAACGCTTCCAACAAGCATGTTTTTTTGCCTGTTTTTCCTACTCACCTCTCATTCTGCACTTCTCAGCGTTGAGGTCCCTGTTAATTAATAGAGATTTAATTAATTCCAACTCCTTTGATTGTTACAAGGGGCAGGATGAAGGCGCGTTGCCCCCTCGCAGAGCCGCCTGCCGCTCCCTCCTCCCCTCCTTGCACCAGCAAATCTCCAACAAGCAGAGCCCTGCTGCAGAGCCAGCAGCTGCGTGGGAGGCCGAGACAGCGCTTTGCGTACGATTCCAGTAACATACAGCCTGTTTGGGAAACACAGAATCATAGAATTGGATGGGTTGGAAGGGACCTTAAGGAAGCAGGGACCACCGAGAGCACCTATTGCCTGCGTTGAGACCCCGCCATGAGGATGCTCCTGCATGTTGATGGCCCTCGTGCTGCTTTTTGGAGCCCTAAAATGCCATGAGCAGGCGCTGGCAGGACCGGGTACTCCAGTGCTACCTACCCAGTGTGGGTACCCAAGAGGAGCATCCTTGACTGGGCATCATAGGTAGAGGAGAAGCCTTCACTCTTGTTGCTTGTTGCTTCTAATTGCTGAGCCCAGCACCTGCTGGCTTGAAAATCAAAGAACAGGAGAGAGGAGGATGTGTCTAAATTACACTTACTGTGCTGCGAGCCAGGTGTTGGGATAAATCCAATTCCACAGCACTCTGTATTTTTACTGAGTGGGATGTTGGGGGATAAAGCAATGTTCCTCATGTGTTACCGAGGCCTGACAGCAATAAGGCAGGCAAATGTGATTAATGAAAAAGTTTGAGTTAACAAAATGGAGTCCTTTCTCGTTAAGTTCCCTTTACCACCAGCCGTGGTTCATGTTCAGTTGGGACTGCTCTAATCTGCCTTTTTGTTTGTTTTAAATGCCAGATAATTTGTTTCTTATTTACCTTTGCTTGCCAGGTTGATGGCACAATACCGCTCACCATGTCTGGACTTGGAGCTTTGTCGCTTCCTGCTGATAGCAGCACTGAGAGCGTGCGAGGGGATGCTGGTGTGGGACAGAGATGCTGCTGGGGACATCAAGGCACAGGGGATGCTGAGGGCTGGGGGAGCAAAGCCCCTCTCTGCTGGGCGAGGGAGGGGGAAGAAGTGGTTCTGTAGCAATCAGCCAGAGCAGGAAGGCAGGTCCTCAGCAAGAGCCTGCAATATTAACGAGTCTTTTAATGAAATATACATCTGCTGTTCAGGTGCTCGTGGCCCGAGCTGCAGGTGTGAGCTTTGGGTTCAGCAGTGCTTGCTGCAGGACCTTTTATTTTACTACAGTCAAAACAAAATCAGGATCTATTTTTAATCCTTTCCCTTTCCCCCTTGCTGCCTTCCCTTGTCACCCTTGCTAAACCCATAAGAGCTTGGTCAGGGTTTGGTTGGGTGCCCTGACTTACAGCAGACATCCTTTGGGATGCCTGCATCCCTGTGCGGTCCCTCGGCACAGTGACCCAACCAGGGCTTATTTGCAAAGCAGGAGTGAGCTGTGGCTGCCTGCCACTTAGAAGCTTCAGTTTTTCAAGAAAGGAGGGTATTTTATCCCTGCCAGATTTGGGGGAGGCATGGGCAGGATCTCCTCAGCCTGGATTTCAAATTGTCCTATGGCAATCGTGCCTGGAGGCAGAGGTGAAGGCTGGGTCGTGTTTCCTCTTCGCTGGTTCTTTTCATGCTGGGATCTCTTAGCAGCTCCTAGGGAAGCCAGCCATTGCAAAGCCCATTTTGCCAGTGAGGAGCAGGAGGAGATGGGGAGGTGGGCTTGAATCTAATGCAGGGTATTTGCTGCCAGACCCTATTGCTTGGTGTGGTTGGGCATGCGCAGAGGTGGAATACATATCTTGGGGCCGCCTGAGGCCATGGGCAGCTGAGGCTGCAGTCTCTGGGAGCTGCCTTTCCTTCCCTGCCACCTGCAGCCACAGAGACACCATTTATCTAGAGCAATGAGAGACCTTAGAAAAATAACAATAAAGAAAAGCTATGTGAGAAGCATCTGTGAAATAATAAGAGCCCAGGGATGGAGATGCTTTCATCTGGGAGCTCTTTGCTAACTGTGGGTTGCTCCCATCCCTCGTTAAAGAGGCGATGCTCCGGCTCAGATCTTCCTTTCCTTTCAAGATCCTGCCATGGCATCCCGCAGGCTGGCGTGCCTGGCCCCTGCCAGCACGTCCCTCCTGCTGCCAGCTCTTGAGCTAGTTTTAATCCCTCTAATCAGCCCTACATCCAACCCCAGGGGTGGTGGGAGAGCTGGGCTCACACAGTGTGTCGTGCCTCCCCACTGTGTTACATCCCAAAGGAGAGACGTGGCAGGGCTGTTCCTGTGCTGGCAGCTATGGAGGGTGGAAACCCCGTGTCTTCCTCAGCATGGCTTTGCTAGGCTGAACTGCAGTCAGTCACTTCCCAGCCAGGGGAGATGCTGGTTGATCCTTGTGCTGGTTCTGGTGCAGGACCCCAGGGAACACCCAAAGCAGTGCAAGTGCTGTCAGGCGCCTTGCTCCTCTCCAGCTGGCTGGAAGAAGTCCATTGAAGCTTGCTTTCCCAGGAAAAAGCTGGTTCAGCTGAGCTAAAACACTTGTGGGACTCTGCATTGTGACGTGAGGCGGTTTTTGATGTCCCCACATGGGAGCAGAGGAGCACGGGCTAGGGGAGAGGTGCCCCTACCAGCAGCCCCCAGAGCAGGGTAAAATGCAAAGGGACTCCACTAGCAGATGCTGGCAAGCAGAGAGGAGGATGGGGGGCTCCAGACATCTGGAGAGCCTGACGCTGGCCATGCTGATATTTCCAGTTCAGGTTTCCTGTGTTTCTTTGCCTGCCCTGCTGCCTGCCAGCAAGAGGGCTTTGCTTGCTGGGAACATGTGATTATTTGCACATGGCTCGGGAAGAGCTTTCACATGGTCCCTGGTTGGGCTTTCCCTATAATAAAATCATTTTGCTCTTCTGGAAAGAGACTCTTTTGCGAGCAAGGATTAAGGTGTATTTCAGAGCGTTTGCCTCATGGTCTGTGGCATGAAGGGAAAGTTGCTGTGTCTTATTTAGAGGCTCGGTAGTTGAAATGTCTTGTGTGGGCTCAGGAGAGCAGGGATATCTGCAGACCTCAAGAGCTATGGACCTCTGCAGGCTGCTGGAGCTAAAAAGTGGGGCTGAGGAGGAGGAACCATCAGGTGGGCTTGGGGGTCTTGCAGTCAGTCTCCTTGTCACCTCAGAGGCGGAGGGAGTGTTGCACCAGTGAGCACCTGAGATTGTGCTTGGACACCGGTGCAGGATCCAGCACCATCCTTTCAGCTGTGGATAAACATATTTCCTTGCTGTGCATGAGGCCCGGGGTCTCCAGCAGCTGTGGAGATGCAAGAGGCCAGAAGCAGTACTTAAAAGCTCAGGGAGATGCACTAGGAAATCGCTAGCCTTGCAAGCAGCATCCCTGTGTGCTGCAAATGGGGGGTTTATGAAGTTTGTGCTGAACCCTTGGAGATCTCTTGAGCAAGAGTGGTCTGCGTGCCACGCAGAGCTATTATTGGAAGGGGTGGCTTTGCTGCCTATCATCTGGCTTTGCTGAGTTAGCTCCGTGGAATGTTGCCAGACTCAAAGTATCTTTTCCGTGGCCGTTGCCAACCCACCTACTTGGAGTGGGTGATGACTGGTTCGTTCCACAGCTCAGCTGGAAAAAGCGAGTGTCCCTGTGGGAGGGTGGGAAGAGGGAGCGTTGCAGGGTGGCATCTCCTGAGGGAAGAAGTGGGTTGCTTGGGAGACATGTTCAGTATCCCACTGCCATCTCAAGAAGGTCCTGCTCGGCTCCTGCAGGTGCCCTTGGCTGTGTGTTGGGTTGGGTCATTGCTGCCTTTTGGCTTGGTCAATACCCCCTGTCCAAGATGTGGAGGGAGCTGTGTGCAGTGGCGGAGCCCTTCTGCCTTCACTCTTGGGGTGTGTGGGGAGATGTAGTTCCCCTCTTGGCTCCCAATGCTTGCTTGCCATGCTCCTGATGGGGGTGGGAAGCATCCTTTGCAGTTGGCACGGGCTCCATGCATCCCTGTGGAGACATGTTCCTTGGGGGTTGCTCCCTGGGGCTCTGACAGCAACCATGCTGGCAATGCCTGCTGCTGCCAGCCCCCCCGCTGCCACTCCAGCCACGGATTCCCCTCTGTGCCGTTGCTAACATAAATCCCCAGGTCCCTTCCGTGTCAGACATGAAGAGGTTGCTTTGCGATGAATTAGGTTGTTAGGTTTTCTTCAAGGAAAAAGCATCCCTTCAGCCCCAGAACTGCTGCTCAAAGGGCACAAGTGTGAAGGATGTAGAAGGTGCTTGCGGGAAGAGAGGAGATATCAAAAGGAGGCGAGGGATGCTCAGATGATGGCTGACACAAACAGGAGCGATAGGAGAGACCTAAGGAAAGAGACTGCAGCACAGTCACCCAGCTTTTTGGGCAATGACCTTCAATCTGTCTGGCAAGTGCCCAGGATGCAGGAGAGGAGGATTGCCCCTAGCAGTGAGCATCCCTCCTCCTGTGCTGGCAGCTCTGCTGCTGCTGAGACTGAGAGGCAGTTTGCAGATGAGCTGTACTGCACTGGGACATGAAGAGAGCTGGGGAGGAATCAGGAGTCTGATTCCCTCTGGGAGGGCAGCATCACTCCAGGTCAAGGATTAAATCCATTACGGAAGAAGCGCTTGGGGGAAAGCCCTGGACACGATGCGTATGGAGGCTGATGCATTAAAACTGCTTCCTGTGGAGATCTCTTTTCACTTGGAAGGCAGGGAGAGGGCTCGGGCACAAAACCACCACGCGGAGCTGCCTCCAGCACTAATGGCTTTGCATTTGCCAGCAAGCTGGGAGCAGCCTGGTCCCGGCCTGGCGCCAGTGGGTGAAAGAAGCCCTTCAAACCCCATCCCTTCTGAGCTAGGGCTGAGTGCTGGAGGCAGCGGAGACCCTTCCCTTTGTCCTATGGGTTCCATAGGCTGCTGTGCAGAGCTGCAGCCTTTGCTCCACTGGAAGCTTATCAAACCCAGCGTGCTTGTTCCAACCATTTCTTCTTGTGTTGTGCAAGGACAAAATCCATTTAGTTAGAGGGGTCCCAGCCAGCTCTAGTCATAACAGGGATCTGGGTTCCCTGGAAGGTCACATTCCCTTGATGCACCTGGCTGTATGAGCTGCCTGTACATGCGGGTATGGGTAGGTGTAGGCAGGCATTTTCTTTCTAGGTGTTGCCTAACAACAGGATGTGAAGAGCCTCCCAAAGCTTCCCAAATGAGCAGACTTTTCCCAGAAGGTGCTGGAGGTGAAGCAGTCAGCCATTTCTGATTTGCTTTGGAAAACATGGAGTTTCACTCTTCTTGTGTTTTTTCCTGTTCTTCTCCTCCATCTTGCTTCCCCACACATTTCCTTTTATTCCCCCCTCCCCTCTTCCTCCTCCTTTTCATGAGCTATTTTCAATTGCCAGGAAGGGCGAGATCTGAGGGGAGGAGGAGTAACTGAAAGAACAACAACAAAAAAAAGGGTGGTGAAATTATTTCACACATTGACGGAGGAAAAAGAGAGTGTGGGTGTAGGGAAAGAGAACAGCTTCAATTCCCACAGGACGAAAAGCAGCTTCATTCATCCCTTCATGCAATCCTGTCAGGTAGAAAGGTTTGGTTACACTTGTCGCTGATCCCTCTTGCTTTGTGGCCCTGACCTGGCATAGGTTTGGTGTCAGGGCTTTGGTATCAAGGGAGGCAGGGCAGGAGGATGCTGAGTGGGGAGAAAGGGAAGGATGAGCTGCTGGAAAACCTGGCTTTGGATAAAGCCAAGCTTTTACCCAGCTTGGCCCTGGGAAGGGTCAAGGGAGATGGGAATAGCGCCAGCTTCACGGGAAGCGTCTCTTCACACAAGGATAGTAAGTTGGATGATTTCCTGTGTTTAATAAATAGGATTAAGCCCAGCAACAACAGTGCTCACTGAGAACGAGGAGTTCAGGTCCTGATAAACTCTTTAGTTGGCAAAATCTTCTTATGCTCAATTGTTTTCTCATTTAGCTGGGAAAACTGGAAACAGCTGGTTTGGCTTGATCCGAACCAATCTTGAAATGTGATTTGCTTGGATCACTGGCCACACTGACAACTCTTGTAGCCACTGGAAAAGGGAAGGAATAACCCAAATCCCAAAGGCAACTTTTCTGAGCCGCTCGCTGCTGTGATGCTGAAGATAATGCTGGATGCTCTGGCTGACCCACACTGAAGTCTCCTTCACACTGTTGCCTTTGGTGAGCTTTGGAGAAGACCCTTGCTGGGAGAAGACTGGGGACCCGGCAGCAGCATTCCTCTGCCTGTCAACCCATGGGTGATGCCGGGTGCTTGCAGCAGGCTGGCATTTCACACCTTGGCGAGGGTGACATTTTCCTTGCTGCATTTCCACGTTGGGAAGCTGGCATTTCACCCCAAGAGGAAGCTGGTATTTGTGAGGCAGGGCACTGGCATTTCATTCATTGTTACCATCCAGTGATTCAGACAAGGTCTCTTAGCCAGAAAGGTCAGCTGGGGCTCTGCTGTTCTTTGCTGCTTTTCTTTCCTTTCTTCTTTTCCCCTTCAGGGAAAGAGGGAAAAACAAAGCCAAGCCATGAACCAGAACCACTGATTGCCATTTTTCTTGCCTTGAAAATGCATATTTGCTCTGCTACATAAAAGCTAAGGCTTTTCATAGGCTGTCTTGCAAGGCTGTCGTTTGTTAAAGTCCTTACTTTGTTTGGAGTTCCAAAGGTGCAACCCAAAGCCTGGTACTTGTGCCAGTACAGTGTGGATTGCACCAGCGCTCACCCTGGTGCTCACCATTCCTCCAGTAACCCTACATCAACTGCTTTCTTGGGCTGAAGAGCTGAGCTGAAGCCCAAATTAACCTTAATATGTTTCAAGGAGCCCAGACCTGTGTTTTTTCTGGCTAGACACCAGGTTTTGCCTTCAGAGTTGCCCTGGGGCAGGTGATTTTCCATTGCCCACTCCCACATGGGCAAGGGATGAGGAGCAGAAAGGGGAAAGCAAGTGCAGGTCCCTGCTGTGACTATGGGGCTCTTGTTGGACTGGGGCAATATAGACACTGCCAGGTCCTAGAGAACATATATAAAAATCAATGAGAAGCTCTTAAATTGTGCCTGAACCTTGCAGAGAACAGCGTGGGGAGTGCTGGCTGCAGAGATGTATTTGCTGCCACTCCGCGGGCTGCGGTACATTCATTAAGTATCTTAAAGATGGATACACCCCCCAGTTCACCTGAGAGAGCCGGGGAATTTATTTCCTCCTCAACCATGCCATCAGTCACCAGTGACAGCATCACCGTGGCACTGCACAGTCAGAGAGGCACAGGCCTTGGGGAGGGGACTGCCTTGGACCCCTGTGCCATGGCTGGGGAAAGGGGACCCCATTCCCTGGTCTCGGGAGGAAGGGATGTCTTGTACCAGGAATAGCTTGGTGCACCTTTATGTGCTGTTCAGGACCTTGCAGCTGGGTTCTGCATCCCTTTGTTATCCAGCAGCGAGTGCGTCCATTTCTAAGCTGGTGGTCAATGGTTCCTCCTCTGCCATGTGGACCTGGTCCCCTCCTTGGCATCCTGCCTCTGCTGCCCGCCCTGCGTTGGGATGCTGAGAGCTGCCCAGCTCCACACTGAGCATATAAATGTGAGAGCCCAAAGTCTTTGTGGGGAAACCGTGCTGTGCCTGACTGGATGCTTGTAGCTGTTATTGGAGCAGCCAGACAGAAGCAGGATGAATGCAGTGATCCACTCAATATCTGAACTGCTTAGCTTTTCCTCCCTCCGCCACCTTCTGTGCCAGTGATGCTTTGGGCTAGGAAAATGTGACAGGGCCATTTAGTAGGAGAAAAGCTCAGTTTAAAGGAGCTGGGTGACCCTCCTACCCTGCACCCAGCACCCTGGGACCAGCCCTTCCCAGACCCCGTGGCCTCCCCTTTACTTCCCACTCTGACATCTCCTCCTCTGGTGCCTTCTGCTGTCAGCCAAGGTGCACATCAGTTGATGTAGAGACCTGGGTTTTACTTCTTCCTCTAATTTCTCCTGATGCTTTTAATTCTTTCCCCTATAGCAGCTGGGAACCCACAGATTATCCCTTGAGAGCAGAAGAAAGACTGGTCAACCTTTCTTACACTCTCCTTGAGATGAGAATAAGTTCCTGAACCCCTTATAATGCTTTATTTTCTGCTGCTTCTGCTACTTGGAGTAATTTGACTGACTAAAGGATCTTGAAGCTAAGGAAAGAGGAAAGATAAAGTAGAGCAATAATAATGACAAAACCTGCTCCCCAGAGGCTGTAAGGGCCTGGAGGCTCAGAGGCTGGCACCAGGGTAGGTGTGAGCCTGGCTTTTGTTCCCCAGCTCTGGAGGCCGGTGCTGGGAGTGGGGACAAGTGGCTCTGCAGAAATAGGTTGTTTTTCAGGAGAAGAAGGGTATTGTGTCCCCTGTGATATGGAAATGAGTGGGGAGGGAAGAGCAAGGAGAGCAGATTTTTGGTGGTAATGAGGCTTTTCTTGCCTTGCCTCCATCCCTCCCTTTCAAATGGAGGATGGGGTTTCAAGGACTGTTGTATTCTTGTTTCACATGTTTTTTTCTAACCCTGCCTATTGTGGGGTTTAAAGGTAAAAGATGGGAGTCGCAATGAAGGGGAATTTGGGGAGGGCTGGGAGATGCTGCAGGGGTTATGGAGCTGGGGAGGATGCTATGAACTCTCATAGGCTGCATGGGCTTGGGAATGTTTTTCCTCTCCCACCCCACAAGCCTCAGCATTGCTGGAGGACGATGTGACCTGCTAAGCTGGAGCAAAGGCTGGTGATGAGGGCTGGTGCCATGGCTGAGACCACGGTGGTCATGNNNTCCCCAGGCACCTTGTCCCAGCTCTGCTGTCCCCCTCCACAGCCCCTTCACTGCTGGTGTCCACAGGCTCCTATGGGGACACCCAGGACTCTTGGATGTTGCTTGTGAGCAACTTTATAGCACCTCGTTTGGAGGAACAGCTTCTCCTCCCCTTGAGATAGCTGAAGACAGAGTATTCCTCCAGCTCCTAACTCAGTGGCTGCAATAGTACTTGTGACTGTCCAACAATTGTACTTTATTTTTAGTCTGAGCTTGTCTAGATTCAGCCTCCAGCCACTAAATCTGGTTGGGCATTTATCTGCTGCCTTGAGGGATGCTCTGCTGTTCCAAAGCTCTTCCTCATGTAGGAAGCTGCACCACTTGATGGGAAGGGCTGGACACAAATTTCCTGTGCAGTTTCTAGTGGAAAATTCATGTAAAACGTGTGCTCTGTGCTGAAGAGGTGAACTTCCTCCTCTGACCAGCCAGTGCTGTGAGCACTTAGCTCCTGGGGGGAGCAAGGTGGGGAGTGGATGACTCAGGGGGAGGTGACACTGAATGAGCAGAAGATGCTTTCCAGGCAGTTGCAGGGTTGCTGTTGCTCATCATGTGCTCCACTGTCGGTGCTTTTCACTCGTTGTTGATGTGCAGAGCTTCGCATGAGCCTCTCAGGGCAGCTCCCATGGGACAGGAGCTGCTTTCCCCTCCTGCCCCTCCTGCTCTGCCTGCCCCGCAGCACAGGACCACTGCAAGATGGCCCGTTACAGAAAGTGCTGATTCAAACCCCAGTGCTGCTGTGCCGGGCTCTGCGGGTCAGGAGGGCTCACAGGTCTAATCTGCTATTGAGGCATAAGCTGAAAGAGAAGATGCCTCTTGGTGAGCTTTGCTGCTGTTTGTTCCAGATCTGCTTTATTTAGCCAGAGCCCTGGAGCTGTGCTGGCGGT
>JBCJKH010050511.1:0-11997 GCA_039877255.1 Loriculus beryllinus | reverse complement strand
TCTACTCTGCTCTCGTGAGACCTCACCTGCAGTATTGTGTGCAGTTCTGGTGTCCTCAACATAAAAAGGATCTGGAAGTGCTGGAACAAGTCCAGAGGAGGCCACGAGGATATTCAGGGGACTGGAGCATCTCCCATATGAAGATAGGCTAAGAAAGTTGTGACTGTTCAGCCTGGAGAAGAGAAGGCTGCATGGAGACCTCATAGCAGCCTTCCAGTATCTGAAGGGGATCTACAGAGATGCTGGAGAGGGACTCTTCGTTAGGAACTGTAGTGACAGGACAAGGGGAATGGGTTCAAACTTTAACAGAGGAGGTTTATTTTGGATATAAGGAAGAAATTCTTTCCTGTTAGAGTGGCGAGGCACTGAAATGGGTTGCCCAAGGAAGTTGTGAGTGCTCCATCCCTGGCAGTGTTTAAAGACAGGTTGGACGAAGCCTTGGGTGGCATGGTTTAGTGTGGAGTGTCCCTGCTTATGGCAGAGTGGCTGGAACAGGCTGATCTTATGGTCCTTTCTCAACCCTAACTGTTCTATGATTCTATGATTCTATGATTCAGGTTAGATATAGCAAAGAAGTTCTTTACTGTGAGGCTGGTGAGGCATTGGAAGAGGTTGTCCAGAGGAGTGGTGAATACTGCATCCCTGGCAGTGTCCAAGGCCAGCTTGAACAGAGCCTTGGGCAACATGGTCTAGGGTGAGGTGTCCCTGCCTGTAGCAGGGGGTTGGAACTGGATGAGCTTTAAGTTCCTTTCCAACCCAAACCATTCTATGATTCTTTGATTCTGTATTTTTCGATACTTGAATCCAACAGATGCAGGGTAAAGCAAGATGACAATTTCCTTTTCAGATGTATAATGGAGCTACGACTGAAGTGAAATTGCATCTTAGAAATTTGTTTCTGAAAAGAATAAAACCATTTCCAAGAAGAGATGTCAAGTTCATTCGGGACTTATATGGAAAAAAAGATTTGTTTCTATATTTTTTAATGTTGTTAAAACACATTTACTTGAACTCTTGCCTTTGAGTAGCCACTTGTATTGGGTTTTCATGGTAACGTCTAGCAGGATAGACGAGCGGCCAGTAACAAACCAATAACACCAAGCAAAACTAAACAAACTGAACTTACAGGTGATGCTTCTTTTAGTTTTAGTGCCATTTTCTGCAACTCAGTTGTCAGTTATAGCAACTACCATGCAAGCATGCAAAGCACAATTCATGTTATCCTGATTTTAATTGATGCCTACAAGAAATTATTCTTTTATCTAATTACAGTTGCTCTCTGCTTGGAACAAAGGATTGAAGGAGAAGGACGGAAAAGGGTAGAGGGTGGAATGAAAAGGTACTTCCAAAAATGAATGCTTCATAGATTATTAATTTAGTCTAAAAATACTGAGAAATCTTGAGTTGCTGCGAAAGGTTTTGTTAGAGATGGGGTGATCAGCAAATTTGTATTAAGACATTGTCAGTCCTAGTGTCTAAAGGTGGGCTGGTCAGGACATGCTACACATTTTAGTTGTCACTGAAATAATTTTTCCTATATAATAAGGCAGTTCACAGAGAGCTGATCTTATCATCACAGAATGGATGAGGTTGGAATGTATCTCTGGAGGTCATCTGGTTCATCCTCCCAGCTCAAGGAGTCCGTTTTCCAGTGTTATCCCAGAAAAAAATATAAAGGGGAGAGTTCTGAAGTCTCTCACAAGATCTGTCTTGTCTGGAGATATGAAGGAGAATGAATAGCATGGAGGTGATGTGTTGGAGGGAACAAGAGCTGTATGTTCTGTCATGACACAGCATGGGGATTGTGTTCACTTTTGTATAGAGATCTGCACGCTTTTTAAGCACTTGTGGCAGAATGCAGTACACAGATTGCAAGATTCTGTGACATATTGATCCTTCACACTTCAATAAGCCACTAGCATGGGCTTTAAGGGCATAAGAATTGCCAAAGATACAGGCAGGTAGCTTAGACAATTTTAAACTGTCTTCCTGGACTAACTTCTCTAGAAAGCCCATATGTCTTTCAAATCTTTAATGATTTACATCTTTTATCGTAGCACAACAGCTATTTTTCTGCAAGCACCACAACAGACAGAAGTGTTGCCTTCGTCCTGAAAAGGCAAACCCAGGCTCCTCACAGTGCAGCTGAATTTTAGCCCACCAGGCACCCCTTTCAACTTTGTTTTCTCACAAGAGTCAAGTAATTCCCAGAGGGTCATAAACTTTATAACAGATATTGCAGGTTTTAAATGCCTCAGATTAGACTTAACATTGAATTATAGCTGGGAAGTTCATGCAATGACCGTCTTGTAAAATAACTTGGGTTTTGTTCTTGTTGTTGTTCCCCCATCAGGAATACAACAAAATTTTCCAAGTTTCTTATAGAGAGGGATAGAAAAATAGTAGAAGCACCCTTATAATAATCATAGAGTTAGTATTTCAAGCTCTAACCCAAAGTGTGAGGAAACCCTGGGTTCAGTAAGACTCTTGCACCCCTGGTAAATAGATTCATGGCCAAATTAGAATCACAGAATCATAGAATAGTTAGGATTGGAAAGGACCTTAAGATCATCAAGTTCCAAACCCCTTTCCATGGTCAGGAACTCTACACACTAAACCATGTTACCCAAGATGGCAGCGCTACAAGAAAGTTGTGTTTTTTGATGTTTATCACTGAAAATTCCAATAGGGTCACAAAGATTTCTGCTTGACGACGAAGTTCTCAAGAGGAGGCAACTCCGACCTCAGTGATCCACGGTGTGATAAAATAGGTTTGGTTGGTCAGTTTTAACTGAAGTGCTCTCAGGCACTTCAGGAGAAACAGACAAAACATAGCAAATATGTGTGTCCTGATCTCATAGATCTTCTCTGATGTTTTACCAGCTGTCGTTTGTCTTAATCACTTCTCTTTTTAATACATCTTTTTCTTTAAGCTGTTTGGAAGTTCTGCTTTCTACATGACTAGGCTGAGCCTGAAACATATGGGAACACTGTGGGTGCTGAGCAAGCAGTCTCTATAGAGAAACCAGCAATGTGTGGAAGTTGGGGAAATAAATTCTGCCTTCTGCTGCTGTTGGTTTTTAACGATTACAATAATATACCTGAGAGACTTCGTGACTTAGCAGTACTAGAAGGCAGAATGGGCTGGCAAGGCATTAAGTGAAAGAAAACTCAGTTGCTAGGTTGTTTGTCAGAAATTTGAAGTTTTATGTAATAGATGAGGAGTAAATTTGAGAAAAGGATTTGTTTATCTCCTCTATTGGAATGTTTGAGACACAAATGCATGTAGGAAAAGGGTTAGTCTGGCAAAAAAGCATATGGACAAAGTTCTCTTTTACAATCTCAGATAATTCCGAGTGATATGAAAAAAAGCAAACTAAAAGTATTTTCTTACTAATTACTTTTATTTATTTTTACTTTTTAGTTCCATGCTAATATGTGACACACATTGTGTACAAAAGTCTGGTTCTCAACTTGTGCATGGCAGTTTTCTATTTCATAAGCTTCAGATAAGCAAGTGCCTATTTGCATCAATTGAAGTTGTGACATAGGAATTGCTGAATAAATAAAGAAATACACCACTGAAAAATTAATTTGTGACTATATTAAATAGATGGGGGCAAAATAGAAGGACTGAGTAAATTAATCACTGTTCTCTATGATATAGTCATGAAATGGACTGTAAAATGTTTGTAAAAATTACATCAGTAGGTGCAATATTACCTTATAATGAAATATAAATTTGTGGCATTAAGTTCATTTGGCAGCCTTGGATAAAGATCCTGCATTATTCTAACCAAAGCAGACATAAACCAGAGGAATATGTATTTGAGAGAAGCTGTGGAGTTGTAGACCAGAGGAGAGAGGAGGCTGGTTCAGCATTTTCAGCTTTGGCTTCTGATCCTGAGCTGATGGCACATCAGTGACTTGAAGTCTTGGTGATGCTGGGAAGCAGCCCTCAGCACACTGTCAGCTCTTCAATCATGACTTTGGTCCAGTGGATCGACACAGCTAACCCATAGAAAACAAACCAGGCTGTGTTACAGCCTCTTCCTCCTGCTAGGCACTGCTCTGGGAAATAAGTACATGCAGGAATTGCCACAGAAGGATCTCTGTTCTGAAGCAAATTACTTCCCTTTTACATCTGAGTTAGTATATTTGTTTGGTTGTTATAGGGATGATAGAAAGAAGCCACAGGAACGTCATGGACACAGCTGTATTAAGAGAAGGTTGCTACTGTGGTATTCCCAGGGTAACTATGTTAATATCTAACTGTTAGTCTACATTCCTCTACTCTTTTTTGCCAATTTAGATCTGAATAAACTAAATGCATTACGTGACTTGTTCCAGATTTCAGTTGGTGAGCTATGCAGCATTTGGCTTCTTCTGTGAGAAATATACTCCCATCTGTAATTGTTACCATCTGTTTGGTATTCAGGGTGGAAAAATGTAATGGAGATGAAGTCATATTTCATATTCTTTTCTCCATTTGGAGGTACGAATGAAGCCATAACAGCCTGTAAATGCATCTGCTGGTGATAAGGTAGTACAGCTGGAAATGGGATGCTAGATTCTGCATGGTTCAGAAAGCTTGTGTGTAGAAGCTGTTATACTGCAGTGTGCGTTGGTATTCTGTGATCCCATGAGATGATTGATATAACATATAACTAGGGTGGAAGAAAAGTATTTTTGCTGGTGTGATGGGAATAGCAAGTGCAAAATGTCAAAGATACCCTGAAAATAACCATTCAAATTTATGTAAATTGCTTAATTAATTGACCTCATTTGTGCTTGCAGATTTTCTTTGCATTTCCTTTGTGAATTAGTGATTTTTCATTGTACACTGAGACAATATTCCAAGGCTAATTAAACCCTTTAAAGCTATAGGTTAATATCTAATTCTTAAGTAAACACATTTATAAACATTAATCAGATCTAAATTGCCCATTTTATAAATGCTGTTTTATTCATTTGCAGCTAATAGATGCACTGTCTTTATTTGTTCTGCTTCAGGCTCAAGGAGTTCACGTTAGTCTGTAGAAGTTATTCCTTTAAATGGTATCATACTGTTTACTTTTGCATGTATTTCCGCTGCTGTTCTATGATCTCATAGAGATTATTGGTGAAGAGCCTGTTTGATGTATAAAGGCTGAACTCAGAGACCCTCTATAGTCTTGAATCCACTTGATGACTGTGATTGATACAAAGATGATCTAGGGAGAAATAATATGCAAGAAGCAGGGTAAGCTGATCCTCTGATAGTTAAGATGAGCATGTTATCAAAAGTAATACACATCTTGAAATCTCAATGAATTACCCTTTCTTGGGAAACTGAGCTGTTAGCCCGTATGAAATGTAGATTCAGCTTTCAGTGAAAGACAATGGAACAGTCCTTGATGCATGAAGTTTAATATCCTCTCCACATTTTCCTGTTAGCATTAGCACTCTAACATTGGAGACCATATACATTTTTGTTGCATAAATTTCCCATCCTCCCTTGGAATTTTCTCTGTTTCTTGGGAAACACTTGCAAATACATGTGAAAGAGGAAAATGAATCTTTTTCTAGTAGGCAGAATCCATGCTTAATTCCTTATTGGCATGAACGGTGAATAAAGGATGCTTCACAAATGGTTAATACTACATTGAGAAGGTGGAGAGAGACTGGATATTTATCCATGCAGCACACAATGATGTGTTCAACTGTATTATAATTCATCCTCTTGGTAGACCAGCTGTAAGAAAATTTTGACTTTTTGCATTCGTGCTATGCTTTTGTGCAAACAAGAGTTGACAGAGGCTGTGGTCCAGACCTTGTGCTGGTGTGCTAGGCGTTATAAAGTTGGTGAACAGGAATATTTCCTGTTATGAAGCATTCAGAGCCCTTATTCATTAAACATCCAACAGCTGGAGAAAAAGGAAAGACTCAAGAAAGTTACACGGCCTGTCATACCTAAAATCTGCAGCAGAGCTAAGACTAACACTCAGATCTTATTATTCCCAGTGTGATGCCATGTTTGCTCATGCCACAGCAGCATATTAGCTTGTATTTTTGCAACATGGACTTAAGCTGATTATTTGCTGTCAGCCTATGTAGCTGCTGAGCATACCTTTCTGCTGGAAGTTTTACTTCACAGGGGCTTGTAGCCTCCCTTGCCACAGATACCTTCTATATGCTGCTCACCTCCTTTCATCAAGTCACTGCTAGGGAAGCTGATGAGACTCAGCCTGCCGTTGATTCTTGTTCTGTTTTAGATTCATCCCACAAACTTGCTGCTCCACTATCATTATCTTCTGTGGCCCCATAGCTTGTTTCTGCCCTACCTGTCAATTTTTATATTCAAATTTAATGACTGATGCCATAGCCAGTGTTTTAGTGTGATCCAGGTATGTAGTCTGTTCTGTCATTGTTTTTTTTAATTTCATTCACTGGTTTCTTCAGAAAAACAATCAGATTTGACTGCTATGTTTTGTTTTTTCTATAGACTCACAGAGCTTATTACTCACAGCTCTTATACTTTGCATGGCTGGGCTTTTTGCTTCTCTGAGGTTTTTCATCCATTTAACTTGAAACTCATTCTGTTGTTTAGTAGGGCTGGAAATTAATCTTACAAAGCAATAATTACCAGGGTCAAATGCTAGGAAATTGATACCATGTCTAAAACTCTGGAACTTCTCCATGACGTTTTCAAATAACTGTCAGTAATCATGCGCATTTATTAGCTAATGAGCTGAAATCTCCGAATGCCTATCAGCTGAACAGCTGAGGTTGCTTTATTCAAAGTGTGGAATTTTTCCTCGTGTTTGTTTCTGTTTGCTTTTATTCCAAGTCCGTAGTCTATTTTGTTGTCAAAGATAGGCTTAAGTCTTCAACAATGGACAATGACAATAGAGGAAAAGGTCTTTACTCTTTTCTTTCTCCTCTCCTGTTCTCTCCATATATATGCATACAGATGCATATATATAAACACACACGCATAGAATGGTTTGGATTGGAAAGGGCCTTAAGATCATCCAGTTTCAATCCCTTGCCTTGGGCAGAGACACCTCACCCTAAACCATGTCACCAACACTCTGTCCAACCTGGCCTTGAATTCTGCCAGGGATGCAGCATTCACAACTCCCTTGGGTAACCCATTCCAGTGTCTCACCAGCCTTACGGTAGAGAACTTCTTCCTTATATCTGACCTGAACTTCCCCTGTTTAAGTTTAAACCCATACATACATATATATATTCTTAAGGTCCTTTCCAACACTAGCTATTCTATGATTTTATGTACGTATGTGTATAATATATATGTATATGTTAACACACGCAAATAAACATAAACCACAGATTTTGAAGAAAGAAGACTAAAAGTGTCTTTTAGCCTCTGGGCTATCTCAGGCTTCTTTACAGTCTTGCTTCCTAGACAGCTATGTGCAGATAGCTAAGTAAAGAACTTATGAAAATCAAAGAAGACATATCAGGCAAAGGGATTACTCTGTTACACTTGGAGTTTTCTCCTCCATTTCATAGCTAACTGCACTTGTCTCAGTAGGTATGCTTAAATTTGTGGGCTCAAACTTATTTACTGTGGAAAGGTAAGCAAAAGCAAAAAGTTACCTGTAACAGTCCTCTAAAAATATAGACCTAATTAAATACAAGCAAAGAAAATCCAGCTGAGACTGTGTGAAACAGAAGATTTCTGTACTAAACTATTTGAAGGGCAATTTATTATTGCTTTCGGTTTATATTCTGTCCTCAGGAGTCTTGAAACTGAGATCTGTTATGAAAGGGCTCAAAAATATACCTGAATTCCTCTTTGCTAAGTCTGTAACCACAACATCAATTGGCTTGTGTGAATTCCAGTTGACATTGACAAGCCCTTCCTGGCATAAGCATTTGTGGACAAGTTTCAGCCAAAATCTGGCATAGGAATATGCCCAGAATACAGACTCAGACTGACTGAAAACCAGCCACAAGTTGGCCCAAGTTGCTGCAAGCTTTGCACATTATTTCTGTATTTTGAGAGAAATGTTGCCCAGCTGTAGTCATTACAAATGCATTGAAACAATTATTATACCAAGTGAAAGAGTGTCCTGGGGGTGTGTAAAGATGGAAGGTACCTTTTCATCCTGTATACAACAGCAGGCCGGGAATCCCAATTCCATTTGGCAAAGCTCTAAATAAATGGACTTAGTATTTTCTCAGCCTGAGCAGAGTGACCCAAGAAATTCTTTTTGCTGGTTCAACAGCTGTTTCCCTGAAACGTTTGCTTCAGATGGGCTGCATTTTTATCCAGTGCAACAATGCCAAATATTTCTGAGCAGTTAAGAAGCCCTATGAAAAGATAGTTGTTTTTAAAGGAAACACTTATACTTCGAGAGTTGTGGCCTGAACCACTGCATTTTTCTTTATGCATTTCAATTGTATAATGTTGTTTATCATATTTTCACTGTAGATCATTGCAAAATGGAATGACGACTTTTTTAATGTGTGTTTGTATGCACCTGGTTCAAACACAGATGGGTTGTTTTCCCCATCAGATACAAAAGAAATCCCTGTATAATTTCTTAAGTCACCCTTTTCTATGGCATTTTCCATGGTATGTTAAAGTGGAATCATAACAATGTTGGTTGTAAGGAAGCTCCAGAGCTAACTAGCCCAGCTGTCTGCTTGGAACAGGAACATTGTCAGAAACAGCATCTGTGGATGAGGCCAGCTGGGTTCAACATTCCAAGATATAAAAACCTCTGTGGATGGAGGCTCTACAGCTATGTTTGTGTTCTTGTGTTAAACTGCTCTCCTAGTGATGTGGTTTAACTTACAGTCCAGTTATATCTCACATGCCACGCTGCTGCCTCCTTTTACATCTCATGCCACTGTAGAGGACGATTTGGCTCCATCACCTCTGTAGTTTATTTTCATGTAGTGAAAGAAGAGCTTGGATTGCCCCTTTACCATCTTTTCAAGAGATTAAGTAGTTTGAGCACCCTGAGACTTACCCTGCAGCTGTTGTGGCCTAGGGTCCCAAGTACCCTGGTAACCCTCTGGTAGAGCCCCTCCATTTTTTATTATTTTTAACATAATAATCCTATTATATCCTATTCCTATTCTTAGTATTCTTATTCCATGTTTTTGGTAAAACTTTCCTACGCTACACTGTGTTTGTTTCTTTGGTTTGGTTAATAGGAATTCTTTGAGTGGAGAAAAATGAAAAATGTGAGAAAAAAAGAATCCATGAAGGAATTTTCTTTAAAATCCAGGACAGTTGGATTTTGAGTATTGAAAATAACCCACAAACAACCTTCCCAAAAAATATCAAGCAAACGAAACACCAAAATCCACCAAAGGATCAAAGAAAAAGACCTCAAACTTTCCCTGTTACTTCTCATCTGTCGGAAGATGAAAATTCCAACCAGAATTCCTACAGTGAATTGTCTTGACATGACTATGCT
The DNA here is from genome assembly GCA_039877255.1 of Loriculus beryllinus. Classification (NCBI taxonomy): domain Eukaryota; kingdom Metazoa; phylum Chordata; class Aves; order Psittaciformes; family Psittacidae; genus Loriculus; species Loriculus beryllinus. Next base: position 2,557 of record JBCJKH010050511.1, on the reverse strand, counting down.
GCTTGAGCAGAACTTTTATTTTAAGAACAATCCATAACCTACAATATTAATTTTGGCATGCTGAGGCTGGATACAAGCAGTTTACCTTCAGTGAAAAAAGGGTTATTTAGGATGGTTCATTTTGGTCGGGACGCCTAAAATTAGACTACAGAAAAGTGTTAATTAAGTTCTATGTTACTGCACAGAACAAAGCTAGATGGCTTAAAAGGTTGCTTCCAGCATGAACTACTTTAGGGAATATGTTATACATATCCACCAGTACATACCAAAGTGCTTTTGCTGTGATTGGTTATCAGCCTACAAAGCTGGGATTTCTCTCACCCATAGCAGTACTTGAAGAAATCTGTATTTTTGTGTTGGCAACAATGAAAAAGTCCTAAGGTAGATTCAGCTAATAAAAATCTGAGAACAGCTTGTGTCAAGGTGCCCTCTGGTGACCCCATAAGTAAAGGGCCATATGTTAACCGCTTTTCCTGTTCACAGCCATAAGACTATGATTTCCCTCTGGACTCGACTCCACTCCAAGGAAGACAAAGAAAACATACAAAATTTCACTTGATCTTTTTCTGTTGGAGTGGAATGAGGCAGCCAAAGGGAAGAGTGCAGAACCTCCTGGGCTCGACTTTCAAGTGCTATTTGTTGATGAGGCCAACAGAGTTATGTACATGTGCTGTCTGGTTTTTTGTTGGTGTCGTCTCCATGAAAGTCAGTGTGAGCTTCCTATTGGAATCTCTTCTTATTTGGATGATAGTGCTGAGTCACGACCGAAGTCAGAGAACACAAACAAATAACAGATTATTGTTATAAGGAAAAAGTTCTTTGCTGTGAGGGTAGTGAGGCACTGGAACAGGCTGCTCAAGGAAGTTGTGAATGCTCCATCCCTCCAGTGTCCAGCGCTAGGTTGGACAGAGCCTTGGGTGCCATGGTTTAATGTGAGGTGCCCCTGCCCATGGCAGAGGGGTTGGAACTGGACGATCTTAAGGTCCTTTCCAACCCAAACTATTTTATGATTCTATGAAAAAGGAAGCAATGCCAGACTGAGATTAAGAGTGACAATAGAGGTCCTGCTACAATTAAAAAGGTTAATTACAAGAAAGAGTTCATTAGGGTTTTTTTTAAGTTTACTTCTCCCTTGTATTTAAACAGAAGCCAGTGTGAAATGATCCAAAGTAAGAATAAAAAAAAAAAAAAGAAAAAAAAAATAATCCAAGCTGGAAGTTGTGAATTTCTAGGAATTTTTAATATTGTAAGCTAGAATGAAAACAAAAAATCTTTTAAGTTTCATGAATAATAAAGTGGTAAAAAAATGTTTGAAACTCTAGAACATCTTGATGGATTGACTTTTAGTTTTCTGTGTTTCAATCACTTTCACACATTTTGTTGTATGTGATCTAATGCTGTTCTATATGTTGATGTAGCTGATTTCTGAAAATGACCACATAGTTGTTGAAATAACTATTTTTCAAATCATAAAGGGCAACTGCTATTAGTAAAGAGAGAAGTACCTCATTTCCTTTAATGAATCAGTGTCCTTAAATGTGGGGGTTTATCAAAATATTCAATATATTAATACAAATTATTTAATTATACCTCAAGTAAAAGACTCTTTAATTTAAATGTTCAAGGATTTCACTGCAGGAAACAGGAAAGATGTTGATCATCAGAAAAGCTGTTTCAGTCACTGCTAGCTAGAAAATGTCCTTAAATATTTTTACCAAGCTAAACTCAAATATTTTATGCTTTATTGCATTATGCCGGCATTGATAGATGACATTATTTTGTGATACCATGAAATATGGTAAATAAAAAAAAAAAAAATCATTGAGCATGTAGGTAAAAATCTGTTATCATTACTCAAGATATGATGAGGCTTTTTGCCAAAACAGCAACACCCCCCCCCAAAATGAATATATGAATTGTGCTTTCTGAATATTTCATCTGCATCAAGTGTATGTTTTCTTCCAAATTTTAATCAATATTACTGTGCATTTCTAAATGCATTGATCTGGGGAAAAATATTGGATGTCTCTCATTTGTATATCCACACTTTTGCTCAGCTTGTCAAGAGTTTTGTGCTACTCAAATACTCTCCTTATGTGTTGTTTATGAAGGGATCGTTTGCACATGAAGAAAACACCTGCAGGTGCGGCTTTTAGCTAAGCACTCTGCTTCTGGGGCTTGTTCCATAATATAAGTGGATTTTCTATTTCACCGCAAACTACCCCAGAAGAAGAGGATAAGAGTGCAAATTGTCTTCAGACAACATGCAGGACTCCCTTTTTTTCAGCACATGGGGAAGGACAAGAATCAGAAAAGGCCAAAAGGAAAGCTTGTCTCTGCTGTTGCTGAAGTGCAGATGATGCCTCCAATTTCCACTTGGTGGACAGGTGATGTAAATTAATAGAAAAGCACCAAAGTGCTGCAAAGTCATGAAGTAACCCTTATGTATGTCACAGAGTCATAGAATGGGTTGGGTTGGAAAGGACCTTAAAGCTCATCCAGTTCCAACCGCTGCCACAGACAGGGACCCCTTCCACTGGAGCAGGGTGCTCCAAGC
>JBCJKH010050507.1:32517-45637 GCA_039877255.1 Loriculus beryllinus | reverse complement strand
TTGCCCTATACCAGCTCTGCAGACCCAGACAGCAAAGGCCAGCTATTCTCCACAGCATGTTAGAACACCCTGAGCAAGGGATAGGCTGTGCAGGGGCTATCAAAACTTATGTGAAGAAAGATCAAGATCTGTCAGCTTCAAGCATCAGCATTGTTCATGTGAAACAGGAAGGTAAAAAAGTTTTCAGAGCACTTCAGTCTCCACAGGAGGTGGTGGTGGAAGAAACTTGTACCTTTTCAGATGCTGCCCTGAGCAGGCTGCGAAAAGGAAGTGCAGACTTTGCAGACAGCGAATGAAGGAGCATGTGAATAAAGGGGCAAATACCGGAGAACGTTTTTGTATGCACTTAGGTGAAACTTTGTAAAACCTGTTACTTCCTGAGAGAAAGTAATGTTACCCATCGAACAATAACTGAACTAACTAACTGATAAAGAACAAGATAGAGTTTGAAGTCAACACATGCTATTACGTCACATAGAGGCTTCAGTGGAAGTATTTAAAGATCTTTGAGAACAATTATTGCCATTGGAAGCATAATGTTTGCCATGTGACAGCAGAACTCTCTGTAGATCAGCCATTGCACCTTGAGCTCATAACAATCCCTGTAAAGAACTGGAAGCTCTCCTGGCACAACGGTTAAAACAAAGCCTTCCACATGGAACCCAAATGGCATTTTAAAGAATGTGTGATGGAAACTTTTCCAAACGGATAAGTCTTTAAACAAATTTGCAAGATTTACATTACTCCGTAGTGTTCAGCTGCAAGCCTGGACTGTGGAGTCTGTCATCTCTCAGACAAATTCTGAGTTAATTCTCCTTAGGAAATGCTGAGATCAGAAGTTATGTAAATCTCACTGTTTACTTCGAAGAATTTCTGTGGTGAAAAGTAAGATTTTGCTGAGTCAAAACACATTATTGCATATTTTGATACTAGGTATTTTATTACTTAACTTTTTTTTTTTTTGGTAGAATGCATGAAAGATTTTTTTCTCCTCTTTCTTTCTGTCAGAGTTGTAACTTCTTTTGTACTCACCCGACCTAATTAAGAAGGTGGCTAGGGACGCCTTCTGAAGTATATGGTTAGCGGACAATCACGGTCATCCTGTCTACATTCCAAGAGAAGCCATCGCCAATTTGAAGCTGTAGAAGAGTCAGTCATTCTTCAATCAGAATAGTCTTTTTGTATTATTAAATAGTAATCATCAAGTCAGATCATTGTTGGGGGAAAACTGCAAGGAAAGATTTTGCTCGAAGTTGTCATTCTGACTGTTGCTTCCTTTTCTTGCTTTCAGAGGGTGGCAGCAAGAAGCTAAAGAGCACAATACAGAGAAGCACAGAGACAGGAATGGCAGCAGAGATGAGAAGTCGCATGGTTCGACAGCCAAGTCGGGAATCCACTGATGGCAGCATAAACAGTTATAGCTCAGAGGGCAAGTAAGTGACATTATAAATACTAATAATGTAGGAGATGTTTCTTGTCTTTGTAAGAAAACCTGGGAGGTGAACAGGTCCCATCTCTGACTGGACATGATAGTTCTGTATACAGATTCTTCTCCTTGAAACATTTGCAAAACTTAACTATTGTAAGCACATAACACAAATTTCTTGAAAACTGAGGTTTCGAGAGGATTTCTTAAGGATTGACATTTTCCATGGCATCCAGTGAGGCATTTTCTTCAACAAAAGACAGCGAAATTCAGACCGCGTTATTCAAAACAAAACAAAGGGGTACTTTTTCTTTGAGTTATGTTTGGATTAACTCAAAATTAAACTTTAAATGTATGTAAATCCATGTGATATGAAACTCTATTCAGTAATACTATAAACAAAGAAGGTTTAGTCTGGATTTGATCCAATTCTCTTATTGAGGATTGCAAACCCAGAGTCAAGCTGCCCCATCAGCTGAAATCAGCAGACAACTGAGGGTAATGGTGCAGCTGTTTTCATTCACCACTGAATGACTCAGTATGTAGGAAAGGAGATCAAAGGCAGATCTTACACAAAAATGTACATGAATACTTAAGCATCCTCACAGTTCTCAGTGAGACTCAACTGCCTGTGCCAAGGCACAGTAGTCACTAAAAAATTCTTAGAAGATACCTTCCCACAAGGGGAAACAGGGAGTGCAAGTGCAAATGCACTATATGGTTGTCTATAATATAACAACTATCTTCTGTTTTTCTGTGAGTTCTGTGATTTAGCTGTGAATCGAGTCCTAAGATGCTCTGCAAACTTGCATGACTTTGGTATAATAACATTAGCTTACAGCAGCTCTAGGTTTAGATCACAGTGAACAAAAAATGTTTAGATGCAGAGAATCTTGTAAGAAAGATGACCATTGAAGCAATTTTCTACTGTTTAATCACTTCCCCCCCCCCATGCATTACTGGTTTATTTGTAGAACATGAATAGGACACAACTGCAAGGTGATGGGAAGCCACAAAACTGCATCACATGATCAGGGGTACATGCACTGTGCCAGCTGACCCTAAAATTCTCTTCCTCATTTTTCTGGCCCTTTTTTGAACATTAGAAATGTCACTGTAACTTGATGTGTTATTTCTAGTGTGAGCATGATTCAGTTTTTGATAGCACCTTGTGTTCAGAATAGCAAAGCTGTTTGCTAGGTTTTTCCTGTCTCTTTCAAGATTCCCATGAAAATCAGCAGGAGCTTAATTTCTGTTGCTTGAGTTTGTCTGCAGTTCCCTCTTGACATTATTGTAGGCAGGAGATGATGACAGTTACAAAATGCTTATGTTAAGTTTGTAAGGACTGCTTTTCCTTCCTGACTTTACCTCCAGCATCACACAGTTTTTTGACAATACCATGCTTCATCCTGCATTTTGTAAGATCAGTCAGATGTGTTTACAAATTAAACACAGATGTGTTTAACAAATTGGAATTAACACAGGTTAAGGTGAATATGTACTTCACAATCTTCAGTATTTTGTGTATAACTAGAAACGTTTGAAAAGTGAGAATGCTCTCAAGTGAACATTTCAATGATTTCGATGTTGTTAGTTGTTCCATATCAAAATATAACATGTTTTGGGGGAAAAGGGCAAAGAAATGAGCAACAAACTTTTCATAGCAGGGGCAAGAGTGAACTTCTCTCCACCTGGGGAGAAAAGTAGATTGTGTGTCTTCTCAGGAAGGGTGGGCTTGAAGCTGCATCTTGAGGCTAGGTGAGTGCTGTAACTGGTAGGCTGATGGTTGAACTGGAGACCTTGAAGTTCTTTTCCTCCTCTATCCAAAGAAACCTTATTAAATAAAAGAGTTCTTAAAACCAAACTTCACTGAAAGCTTACCTTTTGGTAAATCAGAGTTTTGTAACGAAAAGCACTGTGCTGGTATTTTCTGGCCAGCTTTAGTTACAGGCAGTCTGTGCATTTATATAGGCATAGTAAGAGCAGTTAGTCTTGAAGAAGGAGTTTTTTCTATAAAGCTATCTGGGGTTTGTAAAGAGCTTTAAGTGTGAATTGAATGACAGGAGCACATAAGGCTGATTGTGGAAATCAAAGTTTTTCACGCTAGATGTTTTTATTAGGAAGTGCTGTTATTTTCTACAGTCTAACAGGGAATTTTCTTTGAGAAAGAAGCAGATACAGAGTGGTGGATGGTCTGTTGGCCATGCTATCTAGGCTTAGTTCAAAGTCTGTCCTTGTGATGAGGAAGTTCCCAAAAAAGCTGAGCCTCCACACCATGGATCATTCTTTATCTCTGGGGTTTGTTTATTTTCTTTTTTGTTCTGCTTGTTTCTTTGGTTATTGTTTGGAGACTCTATTAAAAAGAAAATGGAGATTCTGGAATACAAGAAACTGAATAGTTTGGGTTGGAAGAGACCTTTAAAGATCTTCTGGTGTGGTCCAGCCGCCCTGCAGTGAGCAGGGACATCTTCAACTCAGTCAGGTTGCTCAGAGCCCAGTCCAACTGGACCCTAAATCTCTCCATATATATTATGTGTGTTGATGTGTTACATTTCAGTTTGTGTCCTGAAAGAGGGACGAGTACCAGCAATAGACTCAGATGTGGCTACCAGAATATTTTGGCTAGGGGGTAGCATTAGGTTTAGCTCTAATCAGCACTAGTACTACCTGCCAGTAGTTAACTATCAGCTGCTTCGTTAAAACAGCTATAGCAATCAGATTAACTTAGTGTATACATCTGTTTTCCTTGTTTGTTCTAAATGATGCGGATGGTGTTTGGATGTATGTATAGATATAATACAGTTATTACAAGGTAAATCAGACACTCAAGAATGAAGAATGATAGGCTGTTAAATTTCATGAGGCTTTTTATGTTTTCTCATACAAGGTCACTTATAGTTTATTCACCTGTCAGGTTCTTCAATGCTCCTGGAGAACTCCCTTGCAGGAGCTGTTTTATGGACTACTTTGGGTTCATGTGCAGAACTTTACTACACTTCTTTGGGGTCCATGGGGGACAGCTTATACCTGATGCTGCAGAACAGTTTGTGGTTGCACATCCTGAGGTGCTTGACTTGTATCAGTAGTACTTTTGAGATAAATACTGTAGGACAATAGAAATTAATCTTGTTCTTATACTTAACCAGCTTTTATTTTGCTTCAGTTTAATATTCCCTGGAGTACGACTGGGTGCTGACAGTCAGTTTAGTGATTTCCTCGATGGACTTGGACCTGCACAGTTAGTAGGCCGACAAACACTAGCAACTCCTGCCATGGGTAAGAATAATGTTTTCTCCTCTGTTAAATGAATAATAAGCTACTAATGCACACACTGCCAGACTACAGCACCAAGAACACTTTCACAAAGTGGCTTCCTTCACTGTAAATATGAAGGTCTTGTGTGCATTCACTGGTATTCCTAGCATGCTAGCATCCGAAATGGGGTGAGAAACTGTATTTGCTCCATTTGAGATGTCAGCTAATCTCATTTGCAGTTTGGAAATAGGGCTTGCACTTTACTTGCCACTTAAAATTGTCGTGGTTTCTCTAGTTGTAGCTCACTACAAAATCTCAGCTATTCAGAGTTTCTACATTGGATGTGACAGGCAGTTTCTGGACAAACTCTGCCAAGTGTCCAAGTTTAGTTCATTTCACCCCAGAATGCGAAACTTCTCCCCACATTTGCAATGAGCAATAATCAGTTGCTGCTGATAAAGCCAGTGTTTGTCATGAAAGAGACAAAATCTTTTTCTACAGCAGCTGCCTGTATCTCTCTGTGATCTTCTCTGTGCTCCAGACCAGTTGATATTTCCATATAGCAACATTAGCTGTATCTTAGTTATGAAGGGAGTGTATAAGGTGTACAACAGTGCAGCACTGTGTAAGTATTTCTTTAGGAGTCCTTGATCCACTACTTTAACAATACTTCCTCTGCTGGAAATTATAAATGGCCAATGCTTCAGTACAGCCCTCTTGGGAAAATCAGTTTCAGGAAGGGCTACTGAGGTACTTCTGAAGGAGAGAGAAACAGAAATAAATAATTGCAGAAGACAGTGTTTCCTTCCCAAATCATGAGCGAAGGAGATAGAAACTTTCTTGAGAGTGCCTTGATTACCTCCTAAGGCAAGGGGTGCTGTTTAAGTCCAAATGACTGCTATAAATACATTTAATAAACACCAAACTAATTAAATTCAGAGCTTTTATTATTTTAAAAGATAAAAGATGATGTGAGATGATTTGTCCAGTAAGAATCTAAGTGGCTCTGTCAGCATGAATGTAAGGGTCTAGATTTCTTCTGTCTATTTTAATCTTTTCTGACTCCTTTTCTGCAGATTGCTGGAGTAATATGTTTATTTTCACTTGCACACCCAAAAGCACTCAGTCATGGTTTTTAACAATTTTCAGAAGACCTACTGGTATTCTTTCACTAGTGGCAATTTGAAAATGTTTGTCTTATCGCTCCCCCTTCTGGTTCCCTGTCGCATGTTTCGTCTTGAATATGTGATACAGAGACGGTCTCTTCAAAAGGCTTGTTGGAATTTTTCTGTGAGCTATTTTTGGTGCAACACAGAGCTCTGTTTATTCAAGCAAAGTCCAATTGATAAAAACAATCTTCCCTGCTGCTCTGTCATACCTCAAGTACTGGGGTATAAACAGTGCTTCAGTACACTGTTAGACAAGCATGTGAAAATCTCAGGCCCAGTTAATTTCAAACTGCTATTTCTCTGAATCCAGACCCCAAACTCTATCGTTTAGGACTATCTCTTTGTGAGTGGGGTTTTGTTGTTTTTCTGGGTTTTTTTTTTTAGACAGTCAGGGTTTACATGTCAAATACTTGCTTCATGGGTATATGTATAGTTCATTTATCTGTATGACATCACATAGCTGACCATGTTATATGGTTAATTTGTTATCCTACATGGCCTGTTACGTTTCTACCCAGCTGATTCCATGATGCATAAAAACACAGAGATACAAGGCTCTGCACATCACCCTGTAGCTGACTTCCCTTGCATTTTATTGATCTAGATTAGAACAGTGCTTGGTTTCAGAGCAAGCCATTTCCTTTTCTGCAGCTAATGTCATTTGTCAGAATTTAGAAAGGGAAACAAGTTTGACTGTTCAGTAGCAAAAGCAGCTTCTTATTTTAACATGGTGCTTCATTTTATTCACACAAAAAAATGTGTGTGGAATATTGATTTAAAAAGGGAAAATTGTCACCCCTGTACTTTTTGGAGACTTTTTCAGATAAAATAAAACAACTTTTCTGAGCTCCTGGGGCTCTGGCCATCATTCTCTGAAGCCTTGTTATGACTGTGTGTCTACTCTGGTTGGTGCCTCTGTCTGATGCTGAGGATCTGGTCGAGCACTTGTAGTTAAAGAAGGTGTTTTCAGCATTAGCTTCCACCAGCAGTCCTCCTTCCTGTTTAATCAGACATGAACCCTTTGTATTGTTAGCTCTTTGCTCTCAGTTTGGAGGCAGAAACTTCCAGCTGAAGGGATTTCTGAACATGAGTTTGGGGTTTAGGTTCTCTGAGTGTGGGACTCTTCTCAGGGCTGCATGTCAATGACTGGCACACTGGTGCAAATCCTAGGTAGGAAGTCTCTAGAGAATTCACCAGTGTAAAATTACAGGTGTGGTGGTTATACCATAGTGTTGCTGTAAATTTGCCTGCCTCCATGGGTCAGAAATACTGTGCTCTGGTATAAACCATACAAGAAGAGAGGGCACCGTGCGCCTTAAGTATATATGTTTTAGTCCTGCTTTAAGAATGGAGAAATTAAAGGGATCAGAAAAAGAACTGACAAGCACTCTAATGCAGCAGACTAGCAGAAACCTAGTCTTTCTGTTTCTCACCTATATCTCCTGGGCCATAGTGCTTTTCTAAAACATGGTCTGCTTTCTTCTCTGTGTCAGGTGACATCCAGATTGGAATGGTGGACAAAAAAGGCCAGTTAGAAGTAGAAGTCATTAGAGCCCGTGGCCTCACACAAAAACCTGGCTCCAAATCTACCCCAGGTAAGGAAAAAAATAGACAGTGTATAAACAGAAAATGAGAATATGAAATATGCTGATGAACTGGGGATCAGCTCTTTGAGCTCCTCATTACATTTGCGTTTGTTTGGCTTGCTTTTCAACAATGAATGTGTGCGTAGATACATCCTTGTTACTGATGTCCACTTCTTACCACCTTGCATCTGCCAGTTGCATGCCACCTTTAAAAGAATGATTTTCAGCAAGAAAACATCTGTTCTGGAAGGGACATTTGCAGAAATACTTCTGCAAATAAAAAATAATCTTAGGCAAGTCGTATATATCAGAGAGGCTCTGTCGATGTAGGTGAAGTCCTTTGTGCTTGTTCCACATTGAAACAAGAGATGGAGAACAAAAGAATGTGCATTGAACAAACAGCTTAACAGACCCACATGCCAGGATCTTCTGCATGTAGCGCTCCAAGAAGACAGCAGGTTAAGCTAATGACAATGTCAATAATTTGTATAATGAATGAGATTTAATACTGTATCATTTTATAAGGTCATATTTAAAAGTTCTGGTTATTTATAGATATCCTTATTAGGGGAGATTTATAATCACTGCCACAGCCACTGCTTACCTTAACAACTGGAACAGTTGTTTTAGATAACATTTGCTAATGTATTATTTTACAGCAGCTGAAATGAAAGAGCAGTTAATGTCTATATTATGAGAGCCACTTAGTTTTAAAAATTCCTTTCAATGAAACATCAAAGACTTTTGTTTCGAAATATCTCTGACCCCTAAACATACACAGAGACTCCCAAGTGGCTCTCAGTGACAGTTAATTCCTGGCAAAAGAAAGTGTTTTTAAATGACAGACATGAAACGTAATTGTTGCTAGTAACATTTCAGATCATTACATTCAAAGTTTATAGAAACCAAATTGATTTCTTATGGGCTGTATCATTTATTTTACAAATATAACTGTATTCAGACTATAAAGTGAAGTTAATGTGCCATTTTCTTTCCGCTCAGCTCCCTTTTAAGGCATTTGTCCTCCAGCTTAGATATGCAATGTAGAAGTTGTTAAGTCCAAACATAAAATTCATGATGTTCTGCTTGCAGCTCCGTATGTCAAAGTGTATTTATTGGAAAATGGAGCATGTATAGCTAAGAAGAAGACAAGAATTGCACGGAAGACCCTTGATCCTTTGTACCAACAGACACTGGTTTTTGATGAAAGTCCACAGGGTAAAGTCCTTCAGGTCAGTTCCTTCTCAATCCCATTTTAGGCTACCATTTGGAGAAGCATTTGCATGTTTACTTAAGTTTAAGCAATATGTGTAAACCTATTCCAACTCAGTACGCATTTAATTTTATAAATGCCAGCAAACACATCCTTGCGGCTTGTGGTTTCAGACCTGCAAAATGTCTGGCTGTACTAAACATTTCTCTTTTGTTGACTCTTGCTCCTGTCCTGCCACTAGGTTTTCCCACAAGAGGGAGTAATCATTCACCCTTAAGAATAACGTTCTCCTTAACGCTGCACTTAGCAGGAGTGAACATCTAAGCGAGGGTTTGCGGACAATACTGAACTTGTATTTTATGTTCTTCCAGGTAATAGTTTGGGGAGACTATGGCCGAATGGACCACAAATGCTTCATGGGAGTTGCCCAGATCCTTCTGGAGGAACTGGATCTGTCCAGTGTGGTAATAGGCTGGTATAAATTATTTCCACCTTCATCACTAGTGGATCCAACCTTGACTCCCCTGACACGCAGGGCTTCCCAGTCATCTCTGGAAAGTTCAACCGGGCCTCCCTGTATTAGATCATAGTAGCAGGTGCTGTCTGATAAAAACATCATCCAGGATAACAATTGGAACCAGATATTCACATGATCAAAAAACACTGTTGGAGAGAGACAATCACTTCTGTTTTTGCTTGTAGTAGTTATCCAAACATATGTCTGTCTGTTGAGAGATGGCTTTAATTGACAGAACGAAGGTATATCTCGTACGGCAAATCTATTAGCGGCTATCACAGATGCTTATAATTATCCAAACAAAAAAAAAAGAGAGAGAGAGACCTTTAGATTCGACCTAAGTCAAAGATGACCCAAACTGGAAGCTCTCACTCTGCTAACGATGTTGTAATTCTCACACTTCGACAGAGCCCCCAAGCAGTTCCTGGTGTTTCAGCAGTTTTTCTGTACTTGTCACTTCCACTAGTTTTTTGCCATGTGATTCTGCTAGTTTTGTAGAAGTCCTCACAACGCTAACAGAGACCCTTCCTTTCTTTTTCTAAACCAAACAAAAAAGGGCTGAAGCATATCTCTGTAAGCATCGTTAAAGTATTCAACAAACAGCCACAGTTACAATTCCAGCAATTAGTTCAAATCGTTTCTCAGTTCTGGTACTTCCAAGTCGCTCAGGTGGAGACCCAGAACAAATGACCAACCTAGGTTAGATTCTTAAAAAAATAAATAATCATCACAGTGCCACTTTTTCTTTGTACAAAGCAGATATGTTTGCATTATATATAATAACTTTTATGTTGATGATGTTTTGCATGGAAGAATTTTGAAGAATTCTGCAGCTACTGCTGGGGACTGGTCTAAAGCAGCTTTAGTCTTAATTTTGACATTGAATATGTTATTGGTAATGCAATTTTCCTCCTAGAAGTGGAGAGGAAATATTTACGTTTCTGTGTATAAATGTATATTTGACTTCCCAAAATGTTGACCAGGAATGGATTGAGCATATGACACTTTCAGCTGTACCCAGGCTTCTCTGATGTGTGTCGCTTCAGACGCACCTGTCTGCCCTGGATAGAGCATGGTATGAGTTGTTCAATGTTTCACTGGAAATTCCAGTTGAAATATTCTGCACTTACTAATGTTTTTATCAAATTTTAGTTTACATTTCTTTGAGATTGATGCAAGCACAAGGCTTGATTTTTTAACGCAAGATATCTTACTTTTTGGAGAAAAAAATAATAATTCGAATTTCAATTTGCTTTTTATTCATTTGAGTTCTTCTTGGCCTCGAAATCCCTTGTGATATTCTGTAAATGTGCAAACAACTGCAGATTCCTGCGGGTGCATTGATATGTTTCCCCTCCTTTTACAGGCCATTCAATTTTGTGATCACACAAATAGAGCAGCATGACTTGAAACTGTTCAAAGCTGCATGCACGTTTTGTAAAAAGAGATGAAAAAGGTTATTTAATAATGTATGTTAGTTCCACATAGGCCAGCTTGTATGTTGCATGTACTTGTACAGTTTGCTCGTACTTACTATACTGAAGTAACCAAGAAATCTAAGCCATCCATTTTTCTTATAGGCATTTTGCAGGTTTTAGCCAGGCTAAGTCAGTGAGTCTGGTGCTAAATGTCTATAGATGGACTTTATTTTTTACCCTATGGAAAACGTGATGTAGTATGGACCAAATTCCTTCTAATAACTATTTTGGTGTAGATTCCTACTGTGGGGCTGTAACACATGTAGAAACTGTGTACACACTAGGTTTTAATCCATAGACATACTGCCTGCACCAAGTGAACTATTTATTATTACTCAACACGTGGGAATTACTCTGCCCATCTTTCCATAGGGCACAGATTGGTTACTGCTCGACCTGCTGAGCAGGAAGAACTCAAGAATTGGTGCACTACTACTAGATCCTGTTCTGTCTTAGTGGCCAAAAACCAACTAGTCATAATTCGATAGTATCTTTCTATTTCAACCACTTGTCTTAACACTCCCCTGTGCTTTTAAATGAAATTCCAACTCATGTTATGTAAACATGTTTAATAAAATTTCCTTTTCATGTCCAGTGTAGTAGTTGTGCTCTCTGTATGTCCTGAGGTTCATCTGTGATTCTGCTCACTGCAGGACTGTGTGAAACGTGTTAAGGAACAGTAAAATGATAAGTGATTTCTATGGTTCTTTTGATTGCTGTAATAGTGTATGTTGAAATCTGGGGCCAGAAGCTGAGGCCTGGTGAAAGTCATGTTTGGTTGGCTTCCTTTTCACTGAGAAAGGAGCCAAATTGTGCTCTCATTCCTTAAAGCAGACAAATTGAAGTCAAGAAACAAATGTAGCCAAATTACCATCTGCTGACATCAAATCAATTTATTGGAGTTGGGCAACGCTGTGACTGCTTGCACTGGGTCAGTGGGGCAGTGTGTATTAGAGCCAGGCAACAGCTCTCCATCTGGTGTGTGCTGAGCCTTAGAGACATGAGAACAACTCTTGAGGTTTTGCACTTTTTAAACCCAGATATACACCCTTGTAGTGTAATGCTGTTATGGACAAAGCTTTATAGAAATTTACATGAGAGCAGAATTTGGCACTAAATTTTGTTAGAAAAGCAAAGATTATGTACTTTGATTTTTAGTTTTCCATGTCCCACAGATACCTGATCACGATTTTAAAATAACATAAAGACAATATCGCCTCACTTGGAACACATTTGTTTGTTACTTTATTTAACTGAATACATGGCTAAGCTACTGAAAAAAAAATTAATAATTAAACATGGTCAATCTCATAACAAAAAGGCATGCTATATTTCTGCTTCTGTGTGGTGGGGGTGATGTTTCAATACAGAATTTGTCACACTGTTGCAAAAAGCCATCAGTTTCATGCATCTTGTGGCTTCGATATTGTGTCCATTACCAGGATATCTTTTCCTTTCTGATCTTGATCATGTAACCAAAGTTAAGCATTTCTGATCTGCCCCTGGGGCACAGAAAATATGGCAACAAAAGAACAAACTGAACTATTTTGTTTATGGTGTTTCTCATGAACAGAGATCGCATATGTAGAGATTTCAAGGAATGAAGTAGTAGACTGTCCTAGGACAGTGTTGTGTGCTGGTCTCCTTCGCAGGGACTGTTGCCTTTTAAAAACTCATTGCTGAATGCTGAGATTATAGTACACAGATAAATCAGCTTTATTTCCTTCCTGATTTTCCCTTGAGAATGCAGTACAGCCTTATGTGTCATAGACAGGGGAAAAGCAAAGATATCAAACTCACAATCCCATCATACAATCGGACAGTTAATGTTGAGTTAACGATGAATTAATGTTCTAAATTTTATATTGAAATGCAAATTTAGTGTCCCTCTTTGATGGGCAGAGAAGATTTTTGCCTTGACCTTTGTGAAAGAGAGACATCAGAACCTCTGTGAGTAGGTAGGACAAACCAGAGCTTCATGGTCTTATTCCGTTGTAATTCCCGAGCAAGTGATACATGCACTTTCATTACCTGTTCTCACAAACAAATAGCAGTCCAGGTATGATATGCTATGCATAGAAGAAAAGTTCAAAGCGGACCTTCAGAGATTGTTCTGCATAATCCAAGATTGTACTTACAGCCTGAGACTTGTCCCCTATGAAATTGACTGTTTGCTGCTCCTGTGTAGTTGCTACTCTATGGCTGTTCACAGCCCATTTAGTTCTAGGAAAAAAGGACTGTGTGACTTACACCCTTTTTTTGCCTTAAATGAAGAAAGTCATGGCAGACAGGAATAGGGCTTTTCCTTTACAGCCCTAAACTCTCCCTCCGTGTTCCCCTACTAGAATTCTGCAAACATAGAAGGAAAGCAATCTGCAAGGAAGCAGCTTGTTGTTGAAAAAAACGTGATTTCCCAAGTCAGGTAATGAATGTTCTGGCCATCTTGGGTGATTAAGAACTCTGCTAGCATCTGTCA